>JAQJVL010000369.1:874013-933299 GCA_035578905.1 Stictocephala bisonia | reverse complement strand
TCAAGGTGGACCAGTTAAAATATACTAAAGTAGCAAATTAACAGTATAGAGTACTTAAACGGACGACTTTGGGTGTTTTTCTTTGCCCACTCTCAAGGCCTGTATTTGCTAATGGCTAATCCATTCATGGCCGTGTTTGGAACTTGTAGGTGATTTACACGACTGGTTTATGTCGCTGACTGTTGATGCCTTTCTATACTTACCCACCTGATTACATGCCTATTGATGGAGAAAGGTCATGAGTCTCACCTATAGATTTTTCTGGCGATGATTACTAAAAAAAAATCATTCCTCGGTCATTTGATTTTATCTTATGACTAAAGTAAGTACTGTTTAAATTATTTAATATTTAAACAATTGCTTTCTACTTTTGATTTTATTTCCTTAAGACATTGTTTATTGTTATGTATAAAAATGTTTATTAGATTTATGGCTGGCTTTGAAAGCTATTCGATATGTATATAATAAGTACTGTCATCCTCTACACTATAAACTACGTATATGATTAAATATTATTTCAATGGTCTCATATTCATTGATCATTAAATATTGTCAACTTGGTTTGTTTTATAAGTGACCACTGAAAATAAACATGCTCAGAAGATGTTCCAAATAATTTTATTAAGAAGTTCCTTGTATTAGCAAATTAGATCGATTAATAAACGTGGTTGGCCGTGACCTAGTTCCGGTATTTGACTGTAGTCAAGACTCACGACAGGTTTCATATAAAAAGTAGCATTTTTATAAAAAGAGTTTTAGGAAAAATAGTCCCTGATCTACAAAAAACGATCTCTACCCACCACCTACATTCACTTCCTGGTTTTACTTCGGTCACACTAAACACAACACTTTGTCCAACAACCCACCTACCACAGCCTCATCCAGATTCCTCTTCCCATGTCTTCTACACACTTCATTTTGTGGCCAGTTATTCTACTCATATACAGTAATACGTAAGGATAGATAAATATAGTTTTAAATATTTATGAAAAGAATTTAATCTATTTTACTACGAAGAACCAACTGTTAAGTTACAACTCACAATGACATGACTGTGGTAATTATTTCCTGTAATTCTACTTCTTACTGTAATTATTACATCATTTATGTGGCTTACCCGATCCTCTAAGTCGTCTTGATAACTCTCTAGTTACAAGCACTTCGGCATACTTGGTTGCACAATAAAACTGGACCCGATATATTTGTTTTAGCTTGCTTGGGTTTTCAAGGCTCAGTCTTCCAAGGTAATGCATTGCAGATGACACATATATTATTCTACTTTTTCCAGTCTTCTTCATTAAATCTGAAAAATAATCAGTTATATTTACGAGAGTTTCACTACAGTATTAGGTAAGCAGATGATCAGGTATTCGAAGACCCAAAAGACGTAAAAATTAATAACTGTAAAAAATGAAATACATTTTTCTGAATTACATTTGTGTCGAGTTTAATAAGTAGCTGCAAAGTGATTTATATCTATTATTAATTTAAATTATACAAATAAAGTCATTATTCATATTTTCAAACAAATATGTATAACAATATTAAGGCAACAATTGTTAAAATAAAATGTATAGGGGACCAATTATAATCAATAAGAAGGCTGAAGTAATCTCAACTCAATGTTGAGTGTATCATTGGTTAATTGAAGATACTGTACTCAATAAAGTGATTTGAAAAGCCCACACCTAACTATGTAGTTTCTCAATATACCTAAATTTTACTGTATTCTTTGATTTTAAGATTAATTCTTCTCCCACTCTGAATCATCTTGTACGAATGGTTCCTGGTCACGTGTAACATAACATAAAAACTTAACAAAACAGAAAACTAAAAACGTACCATAAAAATACCAAATTAAACTGAACTAAAATATTGAAATAAGTAAACTTAGTTGATTAACCAAAATAAATGCTTAAAATATACTTATTATAATACGAATGAAGCAAGTCACAAAAATTATTATTGAAGAACTTTTAAATATCCGTTTGGCAACTACCTTGAAGCCTCCTATTTTTATATTCTTGTTAGTATCTTTTCTAAAGCTTTTTGATTGAATATGACTAAAAAATAGTTATATAATAATGAGTATATTAGCTTGTGTGTATAAAGATAGGTAGCACAACTAATATAGGGGATATAAATCTTAGATTAACCGGCAGAAACACATAGATCATTATAGTATTATTTATGTACAAATGGAGTCTAAAAATATAAAAATTAAGTAGGTGCACTAAAAAAGGAATTCAACATTAACTTTGTCTGAACAGCAGCACACAGCTTTCTTAAAACTGAGTTCTTATTGGAAAACACCAAGTAGACATAAGGGGGGAGTTTGAGACTCACTTTTCTGGCCTCTGATTGGTCGAGAGCGGTCACGTGACTTGTCCAAGATGGCGGCGCAGTGGTACCAACCCACGTGGGAATTTTCCCTCCCAAAATTTCCCTCAAATTCCTAAATTTCCCTCCAAATTCCCACATCATACTATATAAAATTCAATGTTTCCCGTGTTATACTATATAAAATACACTAACTTTTTTCGTGTTATACTATATAAAATTCACTGTTAACCTTGTTATACTATATAAAATTCAGTCTTAACCTAACTTTTTCCATGTTATACTATATAAAATTCACTGTTAACCTTGTTATACTATATAAAATACACTCCTAACCTTTTCCTCGTTATACTATATAAAATGTAAAAAGATGGCGGTCTTTACACTATATAAAATGCTTTTGGGTATTCCTCTGTGGGTACCTTCGTACGCTCTTAGCCTACGATATACGCGTCGTCTGCTGGTCGAGCGCGCATGCGCGGGGACTACCAACAGCTGTGCGCTCCAGCCAGCACTCCTGCAGCGAAACATAAATATATATTATTCAAATCAGACAAAAAGTAATCAACCCCCCGTAGTCCAGCCAGCACTCCTGCAGCGAAACATAAATATATATTATTCAAATCAGACAAAAAGCTATCAGCCCCCCGTGGTCCAGTGGTTAGCGTACCCGACCATGACGATTTGCAACTGTCCAGTTGTAGACATCTGGAGTATATACATTGTAGAATAGTGAGTCTGTATCAGTCATGCAAAGCTTAACGTTTTTCCCGTACTTTGTAATTGCTGGGTCGGATGCGGAACCACTCGGATACAAGGTTGTTTTTTACTAACAACATAACTAAATGACTTAAAACATACACAATTAAAACATAACAAATGTCGATTTTACTCTGTACAAACGCGCACCTGGTGGCAAAGCTTGTAACTACTAACCTAGCGTGCGCACCATGTACTAACACAAAGTGCTTACATTTATCTTATCAGGAATGTGGTTTATGATAGCTTCCGTGAGCCCGCTGGTGTTCGCTTCATTCTCTCTCTCCACCATGGAACCATCAGCATCAATCATAATCAGCAGAGTACTCAGGAACAGGGAGGAGTTTCTAGGTTTCCACAGGGAACTTCGTTCATTCCCATTTCAAAACCGTACAGTACGTCTGTACTGTACGAAAATTATTAAACATGAAGATGGAACCGAGGAACATCACCTCCTTCCAAAGTATTACTTCTTTAGTCAACGTCGTCATAACACTTGGAGATGGGGGGAGGGCATGGAACTCCATGTCCAACTCATTGTAAGCCCCGGCGTAACACATGACGACGACTACTATAACATTTCAAACCTGTACACCTAAACTCCTCCTCCTCTGCTAAAAACGGCCCTTTTCAGGGCCCCATAAATATTGATACATAGTTTTAAGTGGAGTGACGTCATTTACGTCCACTACCTGCTCGCCCCACCCATGGTGTCACTCCTGCTTTTTCTAAATTTGACACTCTGTCACTTCATTTTATTTTTTTTAATTTTTAAGAGATGGCAACTAGTGTGATTTTTCGGAAGGCCATCACTTTCTGCAGCGGTGGAGGGGCTGCAGAATTAAAAAAGCCTTTTTTCAATTGATTAGATGATCCAGTTTCCACACCACCCAAGAGGTAGGATCTCGGCGCGTTTTTTATTATAGTGAGTTTCCCCAGTAGGCCTAGTCTCACTAGCCGTGAGAATGGCTGTTTATTGTAACTTGCCCCATCCATCGCAAGTTACGGTGGTAGCCACTCCATAACAAAATTGCTACCTCCCACTATTATTTTTGTATTTATTTTTTTTATACTTTTTTTGGGTCCCTCTGTAAGTAAAGACATCACTTTACTCAGAGAAGCCTTTCAATGTGACGAACAAACTTACAAAGGGGTTTTGCAGTACCATGATTATGTAATACAAACATCTCACACCCTGGTTTTACGGGTTTTACGCCTACCATAGAGTGTTCCATTCAACTAAACTGTACGAGGGCCCATTGCATACTAGATGCATCTGCGACTCGAGGTCTTACGGGGTTTAGCCCAGCCCCAAGCTGCAGGACTGTCTCAGGACTTACGCGTTTTACGGCTGCCTTAGAGAACAGTCGGGCGGTTTTTTATTGAATTTGGGCCGCCCTCACCTCGACAGTTCATGTCCTGGACTTACGGAGTTTAGGCCAGCCATAGGACGCACATTCACACAGAGATATCTGTATTACATACACGGTTATAATGTTTAATGTAAAACGCTCCACTTACGTTTTGATACAGTATAATATCTTCCCAGTCTACTTTGTCTGCAAAGTCATCAATAAATTTTTCTGACAAAGTCTGGTATTTACTTACTATTGTCCAACAATCAACATTAAAGTTAGGAGCCATTTCCCTCAGTATATCTTCGGGAAACTTTGTCCTTTTTAAAATCAAACCCCAGTTTACCCTGTGTTGGTAAATTCTCAACATATCTAGTGAAAAATCATAGTGGGCTGACAGTAGGTCCCATTTAACGTATCTGTCAAATTTCATAATAAAGCTGTCGGTCATAACACCGACTGGAGCCTTCGGCTCCTTTGAGAGCATAGTCCATGTGTCCTCCATGGTTGTTAGAGACATAATGTCCAAACTAAAGTTTAGACAGTCTTTTATACTCTTGCTGTGCTGCTCTAAAGGCGCACTTGAAGTTACAATTAGCGTGTATAGGTAATATGCAAGCGTTTGAACAAGTATTTGAACAATCTTTCGGTATTTCAATCACGTTAGGATGAAATTCTTTTAAAAAATTGACTTTTTCCAACCCTTGACTATAAATTTTAGTAAAAGGTTTACAAAGTGTTCGAATTAAATTTTCATCGTATTCTATACTACCCTCTTCCCACTTTATTCCGTGCAAGTGTCGTATCAACCATCTAGCTGACCTTTGTTGTTTTTCATCAAGTGCACACTTGCAGTAAGGTGACTTGAAAACGATTTGTGTTTGAAAATGTTCGCTTACTATTGCCAATTCTTTCACTATAAAACGGTTATTATTGTCAGTAAAGGCTTGAAATTCAACTACCGCAGCCATTGACTCTATTAATTTCACAAGTTAATCTGTTAAAAATGTGCGGAGATGGACTGTTGAATCCCCCACAGAGATATTGTTTTATAAGGTCTTCCTCGTAAAACAACTCTCTCAACTCCAACTGTATTAGCGGAAGGTTGGATAGAAACTGCACCCACTCGCCCGAGTTAAGTGACAAAGTGCTACCCGGGAGGTTGGGAGTAAACTGAGCTTGCTCGCTCGGATTAAGTGTTAAAGTACTTCCCAGGAAAACATGCGGTGCCCCAAAGATCGATAAAACTTTAACAACTTCCATTTCGTTAATTTCCAAATAAATCTTTTTATTATCTTTGAGGGCTTTGGAAATGTTATTAAAATTTACACAAAACTGATTAAATACATCAAACGACCAGTAAACGTAGTCGTGTCTTCCCTTGAACATTACTCCGAGATCGTAGTCTCGGTTTTTAAAAATTCCGACGGTAACTGATTTGGAAAAGTTTTCATTTAGAAAGAAAACCCGTTTTAGAAAAATACCGTTTAACATGTCGATGGGCTCCAAGAGCTTAGGCAGCGTGAGATACTCACCGGACGGCTCCATCCTCTCAACTGAATAAGATATTTTTTTTATCAACCACTAATCATAACCCCCTCCCCTCCACCACCCCCGTTTTCTAAACTCCCTCCTTTTAACGACTCCTTGATATTTATTTTAAAATTAGCGCCAGATCGACCTACTGTGAACTTTGTCTTTTTATACCAAACAACCTCGTCCTGCAAACGGTCTGCGTCCCAACCATTTACCTCGGGTGGTGGGGGTACATAGACCGAATCACTAAGCATAACCCGATCGATGTGACTAATTAGGTAAGGCTCTACACAGGACAACTGTTCAACGTACCGTGAAATGCAAGGTAATAAGCTGACAAAGGTCAACCATTCGCCTTTAGTGAAAAGAATAGATGTTTCGTTAAACTTATCACAAAGCTCTACATGGGGCTTTTGGTATATGTTACGGATAGTGCATTTAATGTCCTCATCAATGAGCCTCTTTTGAAGACCACCTTTGTTACTCAGATCATGAGTAATTGAAGGTTCCAATTCCTTCAACTTTGTGAATTGTTCGTTGTTTAGTAAAACGTATTTCCGCATGCCTTGCTTATGAAACAAAACACCCACTTGAAAGTGAAACTCATCAAACAGACCCACAGTGACAACCTTGGAAAAATCAGAGGTTATGTTGTACATAACCTTTAGAAAAGCTGTGAGGTCCTGCAGATACTCACCTGTGGGCTCCATCCTCTCAACTGAATAAACCGATTTAGTTTGATTACTAAATACTATTCCCCCTCCCCCTTTTATTACATAACCGTTTCGACTGACTAATTACGTCATGCTTTTTACTACGTTAGTCAGTAAAGTGTACATCAGGTGGGAATCGTGAATTATTAAACAGTAAGCTGTAGTCTTGTCCGGTACGTTATTTTTAAATTCAAATTCGACGCGTACATCGACAGGTCCAGACTTGATTGAATCATTCTGCTTGGAGCAGTCGATTACAAAGATCGGACATTTCGATTTAAAAGTATCCAAGTCCATGATGGGTGAATTGGAAACACCGTAGTATGAAGACTGAAATTTGGCGTACATTTCATAGAATAAACTCCAATCACCTCGGATATTGTCGTAAGGATAGTACTGTGAGTTGAGGTATAACTTGATATCCATTAAATCACAATGGTCAAAACCCGACATGTTCATTTTTATGTTATTTTTCCTATCAGTTTGAAACGCCAGTATCACATAGCGGGGTTTTTCTATCTGAGATGACGTTTTGACGGTCCAGTTGTGTCTCTTTGTTTGCGGGAGCGTAGGATACTCGTGACACTCCCACGACCTAAAGGGAAGATGAATCGGTGTGTCTTTATTAACGAGTCTTAAAAGTTTTTCTTTGTAACTATCGGAAACAGTCAAGTGTGGGACACGCCAGTACAAGTCGGTTATTTCCAGAGTGTGTGATAACGCATCCTCTGATAACATCACATCCGTGTTGTTGGCTGACCGCAGCAGAATCAATTCTTGTTTTATATTTACAATAATTTTCCTGTAATCTTCCATGAAACCAAAGAGTAATTTTAATGGAACGGTAAAAGTAAACTCGGTTGTTTTTTTTGATGACTCTGGACCGAACCAACAAGCATTTTCCAATGCATTTGTTTCATTCTGCCTCAGTGAGAGTAAACTTTTAATAGTTGATACAACACCCAAGTTTTTAGTCCGGTCCACTACTATACCAGAAATTTCGTATCTAATATCTTCAAACAAGTACGCCATAGCGTTGTTAATCAGAGATACGTCTGCGACTACACCGCCAACCTTTTTGGCTGTAATTTTACCAGAAATATGCAGAGAACTTTCAAACGGGGCAGTAATAATGTCCTGTTGACTGACGGCGATACGTATTTCATCATTGTTTTTGAAAGTTGAAGAGGCGTACGGTTTGTGTGTGTGATACTCACAACTTGTAATAACATCGCTGTATTCGACTTTTCCCTCAATTTCCAACATTTTGTAATTTTATTTTAAATCCTAAGGATCTTAAAAACTTTGTATTGCTCGATGTTAACACCTTGAGTGTTTTGGGTCTAATGACCTGTTTCGGTACAGTTGTTTCCTTAAATACTAATCCCATTGCTTCGCTTTAGGTGTAAACGTAATGAAATTGTTTCGTTTCTAAAGTTTATCAACTGTCCTTGTTGATCTCTCAGCTCACAAGTAATGTAATTCAAAACTTGCACACTCACAGGTAAATAAATCACGTTGTGAGGCGTTTCAATTATTTTGTAGCCAGGTGGGACTGACGGATAAAACTCGTGTATTATATGACTTTCCTGTCCGTTCTGGTACGAGCCTCTTGCCACGTTACATGTGACTCGAACGACATTTACTGAGTTAATGTTAACTTCATTCTCGGACATGTGAGTTTTATTGGCTTCGTATACAACTTTATTAAAACCGAGCAAGGTAGCTAGACTGTTTTCTGTTTCAAAGTGAATGGGCTCGCTACAAGTAATTTCTACTTTCAAAGTACTGTTGTTCGGTTTTAAACTGAATTTTACACCAGTTTTTATGTTATTGTTAATGTAATTCTCTAAATCGCTAATCTCGTAGGAGCCAGTCGGAATTTTCATTACAGTGTCCCCGTAGTGAAACGTGTCGTTTACATTTTCTTCTACATTCGGTATTGAGTTGTACGTTGTGAGATCGATCAAACCAATCTCCCATTCACCTGTCGATAAATCGATCGAAGGAAATATGTCACAACTTAGCGTTGAACTCTGTCCACTAAGGCAAAACATTATCAACGAGGAACTCTAAACACAAGTGTCCGCAAAGTACTGAGTCAAAACTCTGTTGTCTTTCGTTATTATACTTTATATTAACACTGGGACCCCAATACTTGATCAATTCCATAGGAGGACGCAAGTTACCAAAACTGTCATAGTACAACACATTATTACCGCGCTTTTTATAACAAACCCAATGTGTACCTTCCCCTTGTATACTGTCCAAATTAATAATTGCGCTTTCGTTCAATCTAGATTTATTCGGAAGTGTGTCCCTCATGTAGACACCCCGAAAGTTTGGAATATTTAATTTTTTAGCGTAATTAACGAGTTCGTGATTTGTGAGGGCGTGTTCAGGAACGTAGACTAATTTGAAGTTTTTTTTTTCTTACAAGTGCATTTCTTCTTGTTTTTAGGTGCTTTTTTAACACCTCTCCCTACCCAGGGTCTTAGATACAAACCTTTACCCTTCTTTTGTTTACGTGTTTTTCTCTTATGAGAGCCACCCAACTTTGCTTTCGCCTTCATGGCTGTTGTAACTGCCCAAGCTGCAGCTTTCTCACCTACAGACGAATCTGTAGCCTTAAACCTTTTCCAAGCTCGCTCGGCCAAGTCTTTGTCCGCTTGCGCTCTCCGCGCTGTGTCTGAATACTGGGAGTAGGCTATGTCGTGAGCCTTGCAGGCTTCGTCCAGACCGTTTATTCCCTTGTCACCTCTGGCTAATCTCTTCTTTAATTTGGTCCCAGGGCCACAGTACCTGTATCCTGGGAGGTGAGCTTCCCAAGGTAGTAGATCTATACCCTTATTTATGGCTGTTCCAGCTAAATGTCCAATTCCTTCGAGAGTGCTAGATACAAGTCCTCTTCCGCAGCGTGAAGTCTTCTTCTTCATTAGATGTGTCTCTTACGAAGGTTAGTTAAAGAATGGAGAAACTTTAACCCTATTCCACATTATATTACCCCTCATTGTATGGACGTAGAGAAACAGCTTGTGTACCGAATATTTCTTCCCAGTTTATGAAGTTATCGGCGGTCAATGGTTCTGCACTCCTCAAATGTGTGCCACCATGAATATGGGAAAAGAGTAACTGACCGAATTTTCTAAGTTGATTATCTGATTTAACGCTGTTTTCATAAATTTTCCCTTCCAACGCACTAACCGTCTCTTTAACATCATTCAGTCCCTCAGTAAGTGATGTCAGCAATGTACCTATAGTTTTTGTTTGTTGACCTAATATTTCCAAAATATGCGATTTTGTTTCCGTTAACACTTTTAAGTTTACGACCTCGTCCATTTCTTTCGCATCTCTAACAGATTTAATTCCCATATTATCAAAGTCCCAGTCGTTCTTGCGTTTCTTTGGACAGTTTGCCACTAGATATGACTTGGTTACAGCATCTTGATTATCAGTTGGGTCAGCTACAGAAACTAAACGTCGCTTTTCAAAACTCCAATAACTACTAGTTTTAACAGGAACGGCAGCATCTACGTAACGTTTGGTCGCCGCATGATTCGGACCTGTAGGGTCCTTTACCCTTGTTATAAGCCTATCTCCTACGTTGACTGTTTTGTGTTGGTACAGTACACACTGTTCACCTATAGTTTTTAAATTCACGGCATCTCCGAGCTCCTTTGGCGATGCTAAATTTTCTATTCTTTTGTTACGCGCAGAATAGCTGTTTTGTAAGTTTGGCATTGTGTTAGCCTCAAAGTATGTTCTCGTAACAACATCGTTGTCTGCTATGGGTACACCGACGTTAACCATTCGTTTATTTTCAATATCATAGTTTCCTTCGGGTGTTAGTTTAAAACCTTCGCCCGGTGGTCCTTTGCCAATGACATTACCCTCAGGGGCAAGACACGTCCAAACTTGTCTACAGACATAATCTAAATGATGAAATCAAACTGTGTCTGTTTATATATACGTATAAAAATAACTAAAATACTTTCTTAAGCATGAATCTAAATTTATAGGAAAAGAGTAGTACCGATCATGTCTATTTTCGTCCCAATGATGTAAGGTATCTCTATATTTGTTTCTTCCATTTAAATAAACTTCCCTATAATGACAATCGTCAAAGTAATTGTCGAACCCCCATTCATCTTCGAATCGCCAATCACACATACATGATGTTTGCGGGACTATGATACCAATGATTCTTTCGTTTTGTTTAATAAAAGACGAAATATGGTCAGATTCTACTATTTCGGGGTTCAAACTTATAAATGCATATAGTTCTGTATGGTTTTGTATGTATTCGTTATGCCAAAAGGGGTCCGAAGATAACAGTGTATGTAGTTCTGTCCAAAAGGGGTCCAAAGATAGCGGTGCATGTAGTTCTGTTTTGTATAGTGGTGGTACTTGTCTTTTTAATCTGGAATATATCTCCGCCTTTGTGTTTGTCTTAGATATTGCCAACTGTAAATCGACTTTCTTTCCGATGTCATTTTCAGAATCACTTTGGAAAACGTGATAGAATTTTAAACAATAACTGTGTTTACCCTCCTTTTTAAAAAAAATATGAAACCAACGTGGTTCGTCACTTTCTACTTTGAAATGTACTGTTTGGAAGGTCTCGTCAATATGACCGAGGTATAAGGCTTTACCATACAGTGTCGTCACATAGTCACATTGTCCAAGAGTACGGTTAATTGTATAGTTTGCCAAACAAGAAAACTGTTTAAACTTTTTATTACTGTGTGAGTGTAATTTCTCGTAAAGAAACCAAAAATACGAGTCTGTAATGAAACTAACTTGTTCAATTGGTAGGTTAAGTAAAATCTGCATTTTAACCTCAATTGGTAAAGTATCCATGTTTACTAGTCGAATCTCAACCGACTAATGATTTGTAACGGCTATTGCCAGCTCCTGATATAATTTTAGCTTCTTTTAATTCTTCGATTATGTTTTGAATTTCGTTCCTATGGTTGCCATTTCCGGCCTCTGTCGAAGCTATAATTAGTTTCAATCTATCACATAATTCGTTCGGATTGTCCCAATAGGAAATGTCACGTGATCCAAAGTCTTTTAGCCCTCTACCGTACATTTGTTTGGGGAATAATACGGAAATTATGTTTTTATATTTTATGGAATTTGTCGGTCGGTTAATGTGATTATGAGGTAAATAACCTTTTTTATGCGCATTCGTTTTTATCAGTACATCTTTATAAGCGTCCAAGTCATCTTGTGTGTATAAATTTTCGTCGGGTTGCCTTTTAAATAATAATTCGTAAAGGCCTTCGGTTCCTCTGTACTGTACATTGTTCAAGTGAATGTTTCCTTCGTTGTCAAATGTAAGCAGTTGATTACCAACCATTAATTTATCACCGTCTATATGTGGTCCGTATATGTTGTCCATTTTATTCTTAACACCGACTTCGTCTTTTAAAAGTTTTAACATGTATTTTTGTGTAATGGGCGCGTTAAATGTCTCTAAAACGTACTGTGACGCCTCGTGAAACTTTGCGGGGCTTTGTATCAATTGACTAACTGAGGGTGGAGGGGGAGACGATGTTTCAAACACTTGTGTGTTCCACGACGGTCCTTTAGGTGTAGACATGTAGTCTGGCTTAAAATTATCCTGCTCGTCCACACTGAGGTCCATAGGCTCCTCCTTTGGTTCATTTTTTATATCCGTTCTGTTTCTAAGTTCAGTCAAAATTGGTTTGTACTGTTTTTCTAATGTTTGCTCAGTATACATGTTACCCAACTTGAAAGCGCGATACTTGCGGCGAACAGCATCTTGCAACTGTACAATTCTTCTCGTAAGAGATTGATGTTTACTGTTTCGTTGCATGTTTATAAATGAATAAAAATTTTCAAAGTTTGTTCTTTTGTATAATAAAGGATATCAAACTCCAGGACGTGGGTGACCACGTCCATTAATGTAAGCTAAAAGCACCGGACGTATAATTCTTTCAACATCACGAATCCTACGTTTAAAACGTTCTCTATCCTGTTTTAACATTTCCTTGGGAATATAAAACACAGTTACTGTGTCATTAAAATGAACCTTTTTCTTTACCATTACGGTAGTTCAACTTGTCTAAAGAATAACGCTCGTTTTTTATTTCTTCTCAAATAACGAATTATCTGTTTTAAGGAAACACCTTTACCATCAAAGTCCAGACCCTTGTAATATCGTCTCACTCGAGTGTCAAACCACTTAATGACTTCTCTTCTGTTTAAGTCCTTGAATATATAAGTTCGCTTCCAACCGTGTCGCCATTGTGGAACTTCAGCTACAGTATACTCGTCGTTTTCAATAGTTTTATCCATAAATGATTTTAATCTCTGTACAGGCTTACTGTCAACACCATGCAGGTCTATAAGATAAGAGTTCAATAACCAGAACTCTGTCAGATTAGCACCAGTAAAGTTACGCCACTGTTCGTAGAGTTCATGATTTGTAATTGTATACTCTTTGTTATTCAAGCTAATACCGAATTTATTACAATGTTTAGCGAGCGTAGGTAATGCATGATTTAGAAACTCTACAGTATACAGTCCTTGGGCTAGGTTGTTTGCACCAGCAAATGGTTTTTTCCTTGTACTATCTGGTAGGCCAGACGGCTGTGCGGCAAAAGAAACATTATAGCTCACATTCAAATAGCAATTGGACTTTATTAACTGCTCGTAAATCCTCGTGGGGGAGCGGATGGGAATTGTTCTCTCCGTCACGTGCACACATCTGCTAGCATGTGGGAGTTTGCATGAGTAATCTAACAGCTGCATGTACACATGTGCAAAATTTAAGCTTCCATGACGGTCAGCCAGTGGTAGAGCGACATAGTTAAATATATCGGGGAACGGTCTAAATCTTGAAATCATATTTTGAGGTTGTCGAACCGTACAGTTTAACATGTTCTCATGGTAGATAACTAGTTGAAAGTGTACTCCTTGCTCTTCACTTTTTGTTAAAAACCGTATCCACAAGTCACGATTGTACATTCTTTCACTCGAGGATATCATTAATAGTACAACCGCGGGTGTTTGTAAAATTGTGTGTTTGTGTCTCCAACATCTGTTGTTAAATTTACTCAACTTTCTACTACAATAATTCCCACAAAACCTTTTTTTATCCGCGTAATACTTTGTGCATAAATTTGAACTTATGTGTGTCTTTACCTTACACTCTGGTTTCTTAAACTGGGCAATGTCGTTATAATAGTAGAAGCGCACCATTTTGTAACCTGTCACTAACTGATGTTGTAAATTAAAGTTGACCGTATTTATATTACGAGACTAAAAACTTGTCAAAACCAATTCTGTATCTCCCTTTATCCAATTCACAATCCTTACTAATACAAATAAAACTGTAATTATCTTTCCAAGCTAAAGCGCACATTTCTTTAAACTTTTCAAAAGTCATGTCCGTATTTACATGGTCATTGTACACATGTTTGAGATTTGTTTCGTCCTGTTTGAATAAAATAATCAAGTTTGTATTATCTCTCACCAACTGTTTAGGTATCCTACTGTAGGTTTGTCCTATATAAAAGGAATCAATGTTATTATGTCGACCCATGGTAAAGTAGTTGCGTATATTATCATGTTTCTCACACGCAATGTCGTCAAAAATCATAATAGAATTGTTTTTAGCTTCTTTAGGCGGTAAGACTTTAGTGTTTTCATCAAATACAAAGTATGCAATTTCCTTGGGTAAAACACTTTTTAAAAATTGATACTTGGGTTGGTGTAGAGACTTTGAGAAAATGTAAACATTTTCAAACCTTAATCCGTTTGGATCGAACAACATGTTGAACACAACGTTTGTTTTGCCACAATTACTAGGTCCAGCCACTATACACCTTATAGTGGATGGAAATAATGGACCATGTTTAATGCCACTACCTGTACGTATAGTGTACATGTCAAAGTTTTCAACTGGAAGTTTAGTCGTCTGTTCAACAACACGCATTGTTGAGTTATGAATGAAAGTGTAAGGAAAGTCTTTATTTATACCAAGTCTTTCTTGTTCACCCATGTATTGTGTTTACCGTCGTACCCTAACCACTTTACAAGTACTTTGTCTCCTTTTTTCCTTATTACTTTTTCAATCAGGTATACGTCGTCTGTTTTGGATTTCTGTAGCTCTTTTTCGTAGAAACTTCCTTTAATAACGTCACCGGTATGGTCTTTTAGGAGGTAAGTTGTAGGAATAGTAGTTTGGACTTTGTACACAGTAAATATCTCGTTAGTCCAGTTGGGTAGGTATCCTTTGTCAAAGACTTTTTTATACTTACTTATCCTCACCTTGTCGCCTACTTTAAAACGGACCTTTTTATCCACTTTCTTGTATTTTTGTCTTTTTTTATATGTGGGGATCAGTCAGAGGTTAATGGTTCTGGAAAGACGTCCGAGCATTATATTGTTTGCAATTTTAGTTGTTATTAATTTTGTTTGTTTGTTGAAGTGTATAGATTAGTGTTTTTCAAAGTTTATGATTGAGTTATTGGTGAGTTTCAGTTATGTCATCCAGTGTAGTACTGTTTTAATAAATGTTCAGAAGGAACCATATACAATGTTAAATAAGTGTAAGATATTATTCATCTCTTGTTATTGTGCTAATAAAAGACACGAGATGTAAAGCAATGCTTGTGGTAATGGAAGTGGTTTCGATAAGAAAAGTGCGCGAGAACTATTGGACTGCCAGTGCACCGAGCAGAGGCAGTGAGATACGGTTTGTGAAATTGTAGTGAATTAGTCCTTGAGTGTCGCTATAGTACAAAGGAAGGAATTTTTGAGGAAAGGAAGTGAGGCTAGGTGTGCTAGTTTCGTTATGTAGGGGGACTGATGAGTTCTGGATAGGAACGTGGATAGGAAGTGAGGTAAGGGGGAGTCTACAGAATTTATAATAAAAGTGACTGAAAGTAAGTAATGTAACCTAGGTAACATGTACACACACGCAAACGTGGGTGAAAATAGGAAATTGTTATAGTACATGATGATAGTTAATGAAAGAAAACATATTATACTAAGATGTGAAGCTTGTGACCAATAACGGACCGATAAAGCCCGGCCAGTAGTAGACTTTGTAAGTACAGTTAAAATAATTTGGGTTGGATAGTCCGGTAGGCATGAGAGCTCCTAGGTAAGAGCGCATGTTATATAAGAAAGCTAGGTTAACAGTGTATTTATTAAAAAGTTGAGAAAAATTAAATAGGTAGGCTAACAGTGTATTACAAATTATAAACATATAAAATAAAAAGAATTGTCCCTTCATTTTTGTATAAATAATTAATTAAAAACGTGTATTGCAGGTAGCGCCTTCATTTTTAAACATATAATTAATTAAAAGGTGTATTGCGGGTAGCGTCTTCGTTTTTTAAACATATATTTAATTAAAAGGTGTAATGGTAAGAGCGCACGTTGGCGCATGCCCGTCAAGGGTAACCTTGAGTGTTGCGACAGGAAAACCAGTCCTGGAGTCCTATACCCGAGTTTCGCAGCCGCTGTATGAGTGGTGACGTAACGCGCTTGTCCACCGAGCACAAGTTCCCGCGCATGCGCGCCAGACCAGCAGACGACGCGTGCATCATAGAGTATATATGAAATAATCCACAGAGGAATACCCAAAAGCATTTTATATAGTGTAAAGACCGTCATCTTTTTACATTTTATATAGTATAATGGGGAAAAGGATAGGAGTGTATTTTATATAGTATAACAAGGTTAACAGTGAATTTTATATAGTATAACATGGAAAAAGTTAGGTTAAGACTGAATTTTATATAGTATAACAAGGTTAACAGTGAATTTTATATAGTATAACACGAAAAAAGTTAGTGTATTTTATATAGTATAACAAGGTAAACATTGAATTTTATATAGTATAACACGAAAAAAGTTAGGTTAACAGCGAATTTTATATAGTATGATGTGGGAATTTGGAGGGAAATTTAGGAATTTGAGGGAAATTTTGGGAGGGAAAATTCCCACGTGGGTTGGTACCACTGCGCCGCCATCTTGGACAAGTCACGTGACCGCTCTCGACCAATCAGAGGCCAGAAAAGTGAGTCTCAAACTCCCCCCTTATGTCTACTACACCAGTCTCACTAAAAAAATACCTTAGTGAAAGCGACTATTCCAAATTGATGGTGGGTTTCAAATTTCAAATTACCACTCGGTTGTTATTTGCAGACTATTGGTTGATATGCAGATAGAACCATGAGTGAAAATTAAGATGGTGAAGTGGATTTGGTTAGTCAGATGATTCTTCATTGGTCAGAACTTTCTAGAAGAATGGCAAATGATTGTTTAACTCTTTCTGGGGAAATGGAAAACTCTTATTATCTAACTCCTTGTAGAAGAATGGCAAACTCATACTGTCCAACTCTTCCTGAAAGAATGGCAAACTGTTAATGTCCAACTCTTCCTGAAAGAATGGCAAACTGTTAATGTCCAACTCTTCCTGAAAGAATGGCAAACTGTTAATGTCCAACTCTTCATGAAAGAATGGCAAACTGTTAATGTCCAACTCTTCATGAAAGAATGGCAAACTGTTAATGTCCAACTCTTCCTGAAAGAATGGCAAACTGTTAATGTCCAACTCTTCCTGAAAGAATGGCAAACTGTTAATGTCCAACTCTTCCTGAAAGAATGGCAAACTGTTAATGTCCAACTCTTCCTGAAATAATGGCAAACTGTTAATGTCCAACTCTTCATGAAAGAATGGCAAACTGTTAATGTCCAACTCTTCATGAAAGAATGGCAAACTGTTAATGTCCAACTCTAGCTGGAAGAATAGCAAGCTCTTATTGTCCAAATATTTCTGGAAAAATGGAAAACTGTTACTATCTAAATATTTCTGGAAGAATGCCGAACTGTTACTGTCGAACTCTCTCTGGAAAAATGGTAAGCTCTAATTGTCCAACTCTTTCTAGAAGAATGGCAAATTATTGATTAACTCTTTCTCTGGAAGAATGGAAAACTCTAATTATCTAACTCCTTCTGGAATAATGGCAAACTCTTTTTAACCAACTCTTTCTGGAAAAATTGCAAAATGTTACTGCCCAACTCTCACAGGAAGAATGGCAAAATGTTACTGTCCAAAATGTTAAACGATGTTACTGCTCAGCTAGAAGGGAAAACTATTAATTTAAAGCTGATTTCTGGATGAAAGTTAACTGGATGAATATTAACTTTTTGGCCCATTCGTGAAGAAGATACATCTATTAATTTTGTACTGATTTTGGGCGATATTGCAAAATGTTAACTTTTCAGCTCATTCTGTAAGATGGGAAAACTATTAATGTTTAGCTGATTTCTAGGTGAAAGCACAGTGTAACATGTTACCTTTTGAGCTCATTCTTGAAGAAGGGAAACATCAACTTTGCGCTAATTTCTGGGTGAAAGCGCAACATGTTAACTTTTCAGCTTTTTGTGGAAGAAGGGAAAACTATTACTGTTAAGCTGATTTATGGAAGAAGTACAAACTGTTACTGTTCGTGTCTTTATGTTTGAAGGACAAGTGTACTGATCAGCTCTTTCTAGAAGAATTACAAAATGGTAAGCTTCAGCTCTTTTTGAAAGAATTTCACACCGATTTGGAGTACTTTAGAAAAACCGACAAGGAGGAGTGTATGATAGAGTTGTTAAAATGCTTTCCTGGTGCTATAAGTACGTAGTGGCTGGTGTCACAACAAGGATATATATTTTCCGGTGTCAATTGAAAAATCTAATTAAGCTACACTATTTACAATATCACCAGCATTAAGCCCAAACTATGATGATGAAATCCTCAGAGGTATACCTACGATAGGACATTTTGGATACAACAGTACTCTAGAAGATACCACCTGTTCTACGCTCACATTTGGTGTTAAGTAGAAGAGAGGACTTTATAGTTCTAACTTCATCCACAAACAAAGACGATTTTCATTTCATTTACCTCATATTCAGCTTAGATCATCCGTTACTTAGTTTACGTCTTTTTATAATATAATCTGGTCATTATAGTATGAGAAGGTGACCAAGACATTCAAATAGAGATCTTTTTTATGATTAGTAAACTATTTTACATATTTACTTGCTCTATGATGCTTATGTGTTACCTATTAGTAGATGAGTGAGTAGAAAAGGTCCGAAGTAGTTGGTTGCCCAGACAATGTTGATACCGTCCTCTGTTGTGTCATCTCCGGTTAACAAGCCTGCATTATGGATAAGAACGTCCAGCCTGGGCTCATTCTTGTTGACCTCCGCAGCAAACTTTCGAACAGAACTCAGGACACTCACATCTAGCTGCATTACCACTACGTTGTCGTTCCTTGTTGCCTCTACTATCTTTTCTGAAATGAAGAATTTTTTTTCAATTTTATAGTAAACTTAGATAATTTATAAAATTGGGAGGTAAAATGAGTACACTACCATATTAAATTATTTTGATTTATTAAAAATTCTACATATACACATTCTGATAATGGTAGTGAGCATTTTACACTTGCAACAGAATGTTATTTAGCACATTTTCGTAATATGTAGGCGTTGAGATCATAATTAATTGTTATACTCATACCAGACATATGAGTGCCAAACGTATAAACCCCACTTTAATTGACATGAAATAATCAAAGAAAAGCTGACGTAAGTTTCATTCCGTACGCTCGTGACATCACAGTCAACCGTGTCTGGAATGAACCAATCTTCGGTTTCTTACGACGACGTTCATGTGAATGAACACTATATACAAGAGGGCCAGGAGTTTTAAGGCTCCAAAATATCACTTAAAAATGACAATATTGTCAAGATTATGTAGATTGTATAGTAATAATTTTATATTTATAAGTATATATTAATATGCCCAATAGTGGTGGTTAAGAAACACGAAAGAAATATTTTTAATTCAGATGGTAATTTGTGCTACCTTTAAACACATACTGTTATATGTCTATCGATGTCATTTTTATACAAATAACTTAAACAAAGAAAGCATGATTTATACTTATACACAAGGTTAACTTACTCCTAACTGCATTTGCCTTTTCCACATTCCTACATGCCATTATCAGCCTGGCCCCTCTCCTAGCGAGTTCCAACGCTGTGGTTAGTCCAATGCCTGAAAGAAAATGATTGAATCAATAAACAAAACCTTTTTAAAACTAAAAATATAATAATAATTTGAAATCGTTATTTTTGCAGTTGTGTAAACGACATAGTGATGACAGACATAACCACCCATCCAGCGTACGTCTTGATACTTCACCCACACACTCCACGCACGTTCTGAAGTGACGCATTCAGAATTAAAAATTACGTATTTAATATCATATCGTATAGTGGAGGAAGTGGATTATATAATAATGAAATTAAAAACAAATAGCAATTTTTATACGGTAAAACAGTTTTCCAACAATATTTGAAATATTTTTAAATTTTACAAAATATATATATATCTTCCAAAAAAATCATTTATATATAGATACAGTGGCCATACTGTGAACATAACTTAAATAAAACACATATTCACAAGATTAAACATATCTTTTATGTTTCATGTAAACTTACATTTTACGTGTTTGATGGTGTTTGGATGGGCATAAAGTAAACTTATAAAATGAACCAAACAGAGTCAAATACATTCTATTCAATCTTAATTGGATGTTAGCATTTTTGTCCATGAATATACATTCAGTTTGTATTCTCTGTTTAAAGAATGGCTAATTATTTCACCGGTAGTTCATTATATAGTCCATGTTGATTATTTCAACAGTAACGTGCTAAAAGACGTTAATTGCAAGTTTAACGCTAAGTTGCACTGTCAGCATTGGAAAGTCAACTTGTTTCAATTTCTACCCTTTTGGTGTTATTTTTCTGGAGCTTTGCAAGCTTTAAAAATACCCCAAGTAATATAATTTCCACTTAGACATTACTAGAACAACTATTACAGCAAAAAAATATAACAGACGTAATATTATACGTAATATAACATGGCTCAAATGCTGTGGCGCTCACTGAGTTTGACAACGAGGGAGTGAGTGATGCAGATTCAAACCTAACCTTGAAAAATGATTATTGCTAGAATTACTGCAGTACTCACGAAATAAATCGATAAGGTCCAGATTACAGTTGAGGAATGTTATAAGCACTTAATTAAGTATCACTAAACAATTGCACGCTTTGAATAATACTAAAAAACTACCTTAATTAATTAAAAACTCAAGAGCGTAACGATGACTATATTCAAAGGTAGGGGTAGGCAGCAAGCCTCAAAGAAAAATGTATTAACAGGCTTTGCTATTAATTAAAAGTACCTCTATCAAAAGGTAAAATAGTAATTTTATGACATTTATTAGTATGGTTACTGATGATTTGACTTTCAGGAATAAGGATTGATCCTTACCAGATGTGCATCCCGTCAGTAGAACAGTCTTCCCTTCCAGGCGAGCTTGACTCTTGCACTCGCCCGACGTGAGGTAGGCAACAGCCAGTATACAACACCAGACCAAAGCCAGAATAACTGTTAATTCCAGTAGAAAGGATCCTAGACATGTCACCCATGATGTGTTCATATATAATCTGAAACAGAGCTGATACCATTAAATTAGTTTTTCTTACAAAATTTTACTTAAATCAACAAATTGTTTAGTACTAAGTGAAACAAAAGATCAAGTTGAACGATGAAACAGTTACTACTAACAAATTGAGCTGAAATATTGGACATATTATTTCGGTGATAATGTATTTGGTGTATGATCCTAAACATAAAATAGGCTAAATAAGGGTGTTTGTCCAGGCGCCCAGTTTAACGCTCTAATGAACTTAGTGTAGATTTTATCGCAACTGCCGCTAAGAGTAGTAAAGATCCTGACTCACTAATGAACAAGCAATGTATTTCCCTCTCTCCCCCTATTTTCCCCTCGTGGCCCCCACTCCGCAAATTCGACAGATGGACATAACTCCCTCATTTATAGTAAACTCTAGCAATGAATTATATATATATATATATATATATATATATATATATATATATATATATATATATATTAATAATCTACTTTTCTGACCAAAGATGATTGTCAAATTTCAAATAAGAAATTGAACAAACTTTAATTATTTATAGAAAACTAATTGGTAACACTTAAAAACAAAAATCTTTTAGATTTACTGTATTCTAAGTTGGTTAGTACCTTTTGACCACTAAGTTCTCAAAATGTTAATGACATATATCACAGGGTTTATTCATTAGTTAAGAACCAAAAAAAAAAAACCAAATTAGTCACTTTGGGCAGCCATAATAATTTTTTTTTTTAGAATCATCCCCCCACCTTTAATCTTATGCTATATTGCAACAGGTAAAGTCCTTAATAGTTTTATTCAATACTTCAGGATCCATATTTACTTTAATTATGAATTCCTTTGTTAGCTTTTTTTTATGTATAAGTTTAACACAAGTATAAGTAAGTACCTCGGTTAATTTATTCTTTTGTAAATTCTTTAACATATTTCCATAATGCTTCATAACATAGATTCATATCTTAGTACCTAATCAAACATAATCAATTGTATTACAACTTACCTCTAGACTATTTACACTCTCTAAATACTCATTTAAATTGTCACTAATTACATTTAATTCCTCAGTCGATTTTATGAAACTACTTATAGATTTTGCACTTTTACATACACGTTTTCCTACACACTTTTCCTCAAGGTCTTTCTCAAGTTATAAACGATGTAATTTTCTGTTATTACGATTCCTATAACACTAAATTAATAAATCATTTAGTTTTTTATTAACTAGTCAACCAGAGCTATTTGTCTATTAGAGCTCATTTTCAACTATTACAAGAGTCATTTGAATGTTTTTATTTTTGAACAGGAACAAGATTGAAACAAGAGGTAATTTTTTATTTAAAATTTCAGTTCTACCAGAAATTGATTGTCACTTTATTTTACTTTACTTTATTCCTCATTACAAAAATTGACAAGAAAGATAAATAACTGATAAACTGTTGAATAGTAGAGTCGCGATATAGTGAACAAAATGCGTGTACACAGTTAACTGCGTCCACACAATTACCCTGATGGGGTCTAACATTCCCAGGTAGATAAATTTAACAAAATTCAAAATTTTGATACTAGGCGGGTCACCTTACTAACTAATGCACTATGGTAAGCATAATGGGCATATATAAACAAATTTACTACAGTGTGGTTGCCATTAAAATGTATTTTATTATTGTTAAATTTTATCATAACTAAAGTGACAATCACTTCAATACACATATTTAAATTGTAAAGCTATTTATTCATTCTTTAATTACATCAGTTATATTACAAAATTAACTATATAAAGGATTGAAAATATAGAAAGATAATGATCAGATCACTAAGTAGTCAGGTTGTTGCCCTGCGACAAAACGAGACAACCTTTAAAGCAAACAAAATGAACTCCTTCAAATTACCATGGTTTAAACACAGTATGTTGCAGGTAAAGTACTAAATTTTTTATATAGACTTTTTACTTTTAAATTTGAACCAACATTCAACGGTTATTTAACATTTAACAATGTTAGGAAATCCTACCTTCAAAGAGGAAGCGAAATGGCCAGGCTGGTCTGACGCTGAAAAACTGGTATTGACAAGAAAATGGAATGAATATACTGTATAATCCTTCTCGTGACACCTGTCCAGCCACAAATTATAGTAGGAAAGGAGAGCCTTCAAGGACACTCAAGTTGCTCACTTTACAAATGCCGCACAGATGCGATTTTCTTAAAAATAATTAAAACCTAATTAAAAATAAAATATTAATTAATATGGTACACTTTTTATTAGCAAAATGATAAGCATACTACAAAGAGTTTGCGTTAGGTTAGGTTAGTTTAGGTTAGGTTAGGTTAGATTAGGTTAGGTTAGTTAGGTTAGGTTAGGTTAGGTTAGGTCACTTTAAATATGCCGCACAGATGCGATTTTCTTAAAAATAATTAAAACCTAATTAAAAATAAAATATTAAATTAATATGGTACACTTTTTATTAGCAAAATGATAAGCATACTACAAAGAGTTTGCGTTAGGTTAGGTTAGGTTAGTTTGCGTTAGGTACGTGCGCTTACGTGAACACTTCGAGTCCGTTTATAAAAATTTAGAAGAGTAATTAAACGCAGATCTTGACATTATTAATTCATCTGGAAAAGAATATTTCAGTTGTTGGCATTCACTTCATATCTCGCTTGAGTGTTGTTTGCGATCTTATAACATATGGATGGATGAGAGGGTCATGATCTCTGTACGTGTATGTGCAGTTGCACTCGAGGCATTTGTCAAACACTCAACTGCCACAAACGAAGTGAAAGATCCGGTCTACAGTTTGTAGTTTTAAGTAATAAAAATATAAACATTTTTACTAAATAAACAAGTAGCCAATTAATAGCCTCTGTCTGGCCTCTGTCTGGCCTCTGTCTGGCCTCTGTCTGGCCTCTGTCTAACCTCTGTCTTAACACTTGAGAGGTTATTTTTTATTCATACATATAGTATCTAAAAATGCTTATATTTAACTTTCGTTCAGGTGAATTCTCCTTTAATAATATAGCTATTTAGTATAAAACGATTGTATTTGTTTTGTATAAGTCTAAACAATAGCTTATTTGTGGGTATATGTACCGCTAGTATTTTTTAAAAAAATGTTTGTAGATGAAAACATTAATTAGACAGTGTTATAATTAATTTTATTAGCTTCGTTTTTTGCAGCAAATAATTGGTTTTTGTTAATTACTTAATATTTTAAAGTCTTAAAAACGTCTTTGTATGCGTCGCATTATTTTCGAGATGTTAGTTAAAATATGTTACATTATTCGGAAATAACAGATTTATTGCAATAGGTATAGCCTTTTTATACAAAAGAGATGTTTTTTTTTTCACATTTTAAGTAACAGTTTGCAGTTCTGTGCTTCTTTTGATAAGAATCATTCGATATTTGTAAAAAGAGCTTAGGATATTATTTTTTTAAATCAAATAAAGTACTTTATTATTGTTTTAAAATATGCCTATTAGTCCTCTAAAATAACATTTATATTGATTCGAAAAATAATTTCTTAGTGGGTTAATACCTTTGTATGTGTATGGGTGAGTGGGTGGGTGAGCCAATACCACTGTACGTGTATGGGCGAATTGTTGGGTTAATACCACAGTAAGTCTATGGATGGGTGGGTGAGTCAATACCACTGTACGTGTATGGGTGGATTGTCGGGTTAATACCACTGTAAGTCTATGGATGGGTGGGTGAGTCAATACCAGTGTACGTGTATGGGTGAATTGTCGGGTTAATACCACTGTACGTCTGTGGATGGGCGGATGAGTTAATACCTCTGTACGTGTATGGGCGGTTACACAAAACAAGTAAAAAACAGTAATAAACCTAGAATTATTGTTATTATGTTTTTTGTACATTCCGAAATGCATTTCTGGTTTTGTGATTATTTTAGACAAGTATTTGTGGATCAACTTTCTAAATGTCATAAATCGATTCATCTTAGAAAAGGTAATAGAAATTTAAACAACGTGATGTGTTTATCCTTCTGTTCAAATTCATGGATTCAACACGGTTTATCACTTTCGACCTTGTAATGTACTGATTGAATCATCTCGTCAGTGTAACCAACATAAGTTTCTGCCAAATAATAAAATTACATGTTCACACTTGCCGAGAGTAAATCTAACTCAACAATTTTCTTTAGGACAAAGTTGTGTACATTTATCAAAGTGTAATATAGGCACTAAAGTATAATATATGCAATAAAATAGGCTATGAAAGTGGAATATAGGCAATTCAGTCTGTAATAAGTTGCTCTCAAAATGTAGATTAACAAATATTCACATCATATCCTCAGTGGATTAAGTGTCTAAGACGGAGTTCAACTTATTACTCACTTGCTAACTGAAAATATTCATTACAGAATGCAATATCTTTGTTTCAACAGTATCTTTGCTTTGTTGAAGTTTCCTGTTACTTGACTATAAATCCTTGGATTGACGCCAATTGCATTCCACTAATTACACAGATTGCATCACTCACTTTGTTTATTACGGTCAAGTATTCAAAGGACTTTAATCAAAGTTTCAAAAAAAAAAAAAATAAATAAATAAATAAATAAATAAAACGAAACCTCCCGAAGTCAATGGAAAGTTATTTGATACACGTTTATCTTTCCGAAAAAGATAATCAACTACGTTATATTTCCCAATGGATTAGTCACTCTCGATATTGCCCGGGTAAATTGCTGGTTTTATACTTTCTCCAAAATCATGTACTAAGCTGTTTTGTAGATTTAATTTTTAAATTTAATTTCAGTATTGACGTTTGGAACCTTTTCCGTTAATGCACTACCACTCTTCTCGTTACCTCACTACCACTACTTTTTTCATCGCAATTACGGTTAGGTTAGATGGCTACTAGAGTTGATCATAAACTGGTAAATCCAATGATTGACTTACCGCCGAATACGCTCTCAGTGTGTAAGTTCTTAGGAAGTGATAAGATGAGGCCAGCGATATAGGATTCCTAGCGGAAGGAATACCTTAGTGAACGTAAAAATTATTGGAGAACAGCTTTTAGAGCAATAGAATATCAAGTGGTAGTGAATTAACATAAAAGATTTGACATTTGTTATCACGTATACTGACACCATTACACTATTAAAATAAAGTATATTTAATTAGGTTTGTTTTGAATGGAAATAAGATTTAATTATTTAAGTGACAATTCACACGGCCATGTGGAACAAGATTAGCATTAAAATACAATTTGAGAAAAATAAAAGTTGCTTGTAAATCGGGAAAAAATATGATGCAAAAAGAGAGGAGTGTAAAATGGACTAATGGAGTTAATTAAAATGAACATGGCTTTTTGTCGTTAGGCATGTTGTGACATCGTGGGGGAAATCTGACTTGTAGAGAATTGGTCTGGACTAATTGAATAAACGATAGTAATCTTTTCAAACAACTTATTACAATAAAACACTTATGACTTAAGAAGTAGTGAAGATTTTTGGTGGGAAAGGCCCCATTTTGTGACCTCACAGTATATCGGAGGGGAAATAATCAGCGAATTGGTCAGCTTAACCTAAGAAGAAGACAAACCAACGTGCAGTTAAAGACAGCATTCCCCTCTTCTACATATATTGTGAACTTATTGCGAGCGTCTTGTTAGTGTCACACCCTTACACAAAAAACACACAATCATCCTGATGAGGTCTTGTTTTCCCTCTAGCTTTACATAGAAAGATTAAAAAAATATTGAGTCTTGGGTGGACCAACTTTGCAAATCTTAGAATTACATTTAATCATGATCGGCGATGTTGAACAGCACGGAAAATAGTACGCAATTTATGAACCCCTTGATTTGATTTTGAAATTTGAAAAGTAATTCGTTTTAGACGACGTAATGTATTTTTTAAAGCATCATTTATAAAGTGATTTCAGTTTAATTAAATCTTAATATTTCTTAAAATACAATATCCAATACAGCTATTTTTAAAGCATTTGTTATAATTATTTATTATTTATACATATACTCTACATTTATCCATTGTCATATTATACTTCAAATAAATAAGGATATTATGATTTAAAAAAATAAAACACAAGGATATGGCATGTAATAGATCTCGTGACCACCATACTTGACTGATACGTGAAACGCGAATCCCACACGGAGGAAAGAGCTAAGGCCTTGTTTAGTTAAAAATATCATTTAAAGAGTGTTTAAATGATAGTTATTAATACATATTTATCATGGTTTGAACATAGTTGATAAATATGTTCAACATAGTTGAACAACCTTTGAATTTCTGATAAGCTTTGTATTTATCTTTACATTACTGTTTGCATATAAAAGGTGTGAATATTATTTGTATGTCTACTTGAAAAGATGAAACTTTAATTATTTGTGGTTTTGATCTTCTAAAAAAGTATGACAGGAGTTATTATTTTATAAGTGTATCCTACCTTTACAGAGAGCAACAATCACCTCACTGGACGTATCTTGACTGACTGTGTTGACAGCACAGACAAACAAACCAACTTGGACCGGAAGTTTTTTGATCTTGAACGTTACAAAAAGTTCATCTGATATTTAGAAGGTATGAAGTATGGCCAAGGCGAATCAAGTAGCTCACCTTTTACATAACGCAGGTGATTTTAAAAGAAATAAACTAAGCTATTAACAAATTACCACATTAATTAAAATAAGAATGGTATTAAATTGACAGCTCTATGTTTGCATTTGCCATAGTAAAGTATAATCAGAAGTGTTTTCGCTCACTGATGGGTGTGTGAGTATTTCCTTATTTTTTTTGGGAGGGGGGAGCTCACAAAAATTCCTTCCTAGAAACGTACCTAAGGAGAAAAAAAAGGAAAATTTCGTCCCTAAATTCTAACAAGACCTACCAAAAAATCTACAGACTTAAATTTATCAGGTGAGCCCATATAAATAGTTTCACCCTTGACAATACTTCTCGAAACTTGATAAATAAAATGTTTGTAATTTACACACAAACTAGATTAAAATATGAAATACCTCCTGCAGTTGGAAATTTACTTGTCATACTACTATATCCTACAGTATGTTTAACCACTGCATTTCTTAGTAATACCATGGATCTAGTGTAAAAATGAACCAAAACATTTTTAGCTAATATAAAGTCCAAAATATATTACTTAACCAGAAATTGTTAATATCGAACTGAAGATTTTAAATTTCAAGAACTGTAAGTAAAATATTATCAGTTTTTTATTTTTAAATATTTTCATTTCATATTTATTTTATATTAATTTATTATTTTGTATACTGTATGTCTAAATTAAGACAGTAAAAATTATTATTATTAAAACATTTTCCACCACTAAAGTAAACTTATTGCTTAAGCGTTGTTAAGAGAGAACACTGTAGCTTAATTAGATCAATTTGAAAAATTAAGTGCCAAGGGTGGTGGGGAAGTATCAGAAGTGTACAACCATACCTGTACTCCCTGGTCATAAAAATTCCAATGATTTCTCTCCACTTTTGTGTATTTATTAATACAGATTGTTATATAATTTTTTAAATAAAACAATTTCAACCAATAAAAACTTTTTAATAGTGAGGCCTTTCGATAGCAAGGCTATCATCGTCAGACACATCACAAATAAATATACAAAAAGTAAATAAAAGTAATAAAAGCTTATATAAACATATGTTTTAACATTTTTAACTTTTGTGGCTAAATATACTATTATTATTCTAAATGGTAGTTTTATTATGAAAGTTTCTATATAAACTTTCAAATTCATAATAAAACTACCATTTAGAATAATAATAATATATTTAGCCACAAAAGTTAAAAATTTTAAAACATATGTTTATATAAGCTTTTATTACTTTTATTTACTTTTTGTATATTTATTTGTGATGTGTCTGACGATGATAGCCTTGCTATCGAAAGGCCTCACTATTAAAAAGTTTTTATTGGTTGAAATTGTTTTATTTAAAAAATTATATACAGAAAACCAATACAGCTCCATCTTCAACATAGAACAGATTGTTATGCTTATAATGTTTATGCCTGTGTAAATACTGCGTATTTTGAGTTTGAATTTATAACCATTTGCTTTTTTTACATAGGCCTACTAAATATAATAATAGAAATTTGTTAGGCCACTTTCATTAGTGCAATTTTAAGAACATTTTGATTTTTATCATAATTATGCACTTAAAAAGATATTTTAAAAATTTTATTAGGAATAGCCTTCAAAAAGAACCCTTTTATCTTTTAAAAGACCAACATTAACAGTGAATCAACATAAAAAAACTACTAAACAAAAGGAATATCAAATAATTGATGTATTGTATTTAGTATTCCTATAGTAAAGTTGACCAACTAAAGTTAACGTAAATACAACCGAGACTAAAGGCTGAGCTGTCACGAGTACAGCGAGTGAGACTTACTGACAATCGGCATTACCGAGCCCGAAGTGACATTAGCGTAGTGACTGGCAACGCGTGCAGGAGTGTCCCTGGTTCTTATTTTAACGCTATGAATGTATTTTTCTTACATTTTGAATTATTATGATACCAATGGTATCGTTTTATGTTAGTTTAGTTGATAATGTTTCGTTATTTTACTTAACGACCTTTCCAACACACTGGGACGAGAGGTGCAAGTGATGCAGAGTGTAATTACATTTTAACTGTCATGGAAACCAGAGCGGTAGGCTGCTTGTTGACGGTGCAATAGCAAGCCCCGCCAATGTCATCAGCACCAGTGATCATCAGTTTGGATTTAGCTTATTACGATTAAATTAAATCGTTATTTAGTATTCAAACAAGAATTAATAATAGCAACAATACAATTAATAATAATGTAAATAATAATAGCAATCAAACAAACTTATACAGTTCATTTCATTTTGTTTTTGTTTTTTTTTTTTTAATTAATTACTGTTGCGGAAGTTGAACACTTGAAGGTGGAAGTTAGACACACCAGTGAAGTAAGGCAGCTCAGCGGTGAAAAGATTCTCCTCTTCCGCTGGAACCCCTACATGCGGTAAATATAACACGCAGGTCGCTTTATATCCGGCCCAATTATATTTATTTATGTACCCAACAGTATTTTAAGAATTAATTATATTTTTAGTGGCAATAAACCTAGTGAGCAGGATAGGTATTCTGTTTTCGTGGCGTTAACAATTCTGACGAAATGTTATTCTAACGTCTCCTACTATTAAATTTCGCTCTATAGCAAAAATAATTACAAAAAACATTAGAGACAACATAAATATATTTCAGTGACACGTACAAATTAAAAAAAAGTAACAAGATAAGTATATGTTTAAATTCATTGGATACAATGTAGATAAAATAGGTCCTACCGAGTGTTAGTGGGGAGAGGAAAGGCGACTCAGATTGTACCCTGTACGGTGAGCAGTTGATAACTGAACTTAACCAACAATGGACTAAGTACCATGTTAACATCCGCCTATGTTTTATAACTACTCTCATGTGACGATTCTGCGATTTACTTGTGCATATGACAGTGAGGTCTATTACATAGTAAATGAAGGTGATATCTTTACCACATAGTATTTGAAATTTAGTAAATTGGTATTCTGAATAATAAATCATTTGTTATGTTTTTATTGTTATTAAGTTGTTAGTAACGGTTGAAATAACATACTAACTGCAAGTAAATTATTTTAAACATAAAGAATGTGCATTTAATTAAAAATGTAATTACAAATATTTAATTACTAAAACGATAAAATATCACTATTTTGTAATTGCTAGAGTTCAAACTGTATATGACCATGGTTATAAAATGGTAAATGCATAACCTCTACTAGCTAAATAGTATCATAACAGAGAAACTTTACCTAGTCCCCAGAACAAACAGCATACATCAGTCGAAGTCGTGGTACTGTTCATTTCCTATATGTGTAGCCTTGAGACCTATGAGTAACTATTAAATTCAAACAGGTTTTTTCTTCAGCCCGCTCAACTTTTCTACACACCATACAACTATCGAATAAATCATCGCATAGATTTAGTAAAATTCTGAGATCTGTGCGACGATCGCATAGATGAGGGAATTTTAGAGCTAGAACAGACGTCGTTTCGATGATCACATGTCGAACGAACATGTCAATCTTTTCGTACGACGTCTGCACTAAATCGTACGCTATAGTCTGACTCTGAAGGCAGTAGCTACGATTCGGTAGATTTTTGTTAATATTATTATACTTCTGTAGAATTTCACATTCTGTAGCAATCATATTCACACAAATGCATTTTTTATTATTTTTCACACTTTTACTCATAAATTCTCATAATCTATTATACATGTAATAACATCATAGCAATAAAACATCTATGTTTAATTTTAAGGTTTAGTGACACGTTTATTTTACTTATTTATCTTAGAACAATACATTTATAGCATTTTATTTGTATTGTTGTGCAACGAATTGGAATTTACTTATACAACCTATCGAACTCATATTTTGTTTAAAACAGAATCTTGTTGTCTTACTAGTATTAATAATAAACATATCGACAATAATAGAACTGATAAACTAACTTATAAAATACAATTAGTAAAATACAAGATAAGGTCAACATAACAGCTTTACCAACTTTTAAGTTTATTTGCCTACAATTATTTGTATTACCTGAAAGATACGCAGTAATAGTGATGTTTCTCTTTTTAACTATGAACATTATATTATATTAAGATTTTCTTTATTATAATGTAAGTATTACCTTCGAGTAACGTATTCTAAAATTTAATTTTCCCATTTTTAGATGAATTTAAAAATTTTTACTCTCATAGATTCAATTTAATTAATAATAAACGGAACATTGACAGTGAGTGCCTATCATCACAGCAGATATCCGATACTCACTTTTACAAAACCCTCAGACGAAATCGAGTCAGACGATCAAATACCTTTAATAATAACGTATAAAATGTATTTTTACCTTCTCAACCGAAAATAAGAAATCGTCTAACATTATGCTCATTCTATTTGATACAGATTAAATGTGTTATTTGAATATATATATAAAAAGAACCACACTTAGCAATCTTTTCTTGATTTTTTAATGTTATTTGAACTCACCTACTAGGACTTGCTCAACCGAATGTGCTTTTCTTCGTGTCTTAGATGATATAACCGGAAGTTGATAGTTAACATAGTTTCACTGAGGCGAGCTGTTGAGTGTGTACTGTGTAGTGGACCGATCACAAAGCAGGTAATACAAATAGAGTGGACATAGACCCTCCTGCGATGAAGCCGGCCGTCACCACCAAGATGGCGCCCGCTCCACTCACCGTCCAAGTACGGAGCGTCGAGCGCGAAGCCTGCGTAGGCTATTCATAGCTTACATATATTGTAACATATATGATATATCGAAAAATGATGTAAATCAAAAATATAAAGTGAACAACGAATAATTAGGCGACTATATGAACTTCACGCACGATGGTATTACATGTGCCACTTTACCACATCATAAAAATAAAATTAATTTTTCTAGAGTCGAAATAGTTTGATATCATGACTCCTCAAGAGTCTGAAACTTTCTCACTGACGAAAGTTCTCTAACCGAAAAATGAAAAAAAATTGTCGCATACTCACTTTTTCTTGTCATTTGAATTTTGTAATTGGATTGCTACTTATTAAAATTATTAATACAAAGTCAAAGTCAAAATATTTTATTGCTGTTGACAAACTCAATTGCATTAACAAAGGTCAATTCCTTAAAAACTAAGTGTAAAAACTACAGGGTAATACAATATACACTTAAACGGTTGATTATAACAAAACTATATTATTATATTACGCATTATAAACTCGTGAGTTAAACACACGCTTATTTTAAAATTTGTATTTCGTCTCTATATGGCTTAATTCTTTATGTAAACAAAGACCTTACTTTAATTTGTGTGTCACACACGGTGAGCCATTAGAAGGTCTGGCCACCATCAAAATGGCTTCAACTGCTCTTATAATTGGATATTAAAGGGCCGATGACTACTCTATTTGTATCACTTGCTCTGTGGGACCGATAAGTTATGTTTATAGTAGAGGGGGCCTATACCACGACCATTAATTTATTGAACAATAAAGTGCTATAATTATGGTTCAACAATAGAAGTACCTCTGAACATCTGTTGGGTATGATGCGTCTGTGGGGCCGTGTAGACGTACGTGATGACGTTGGGTAGCTTGACCAATCAAAACGTTAGGAGGGACTACTGTAGTATTGTACACATTCAGGGGCACATTTATCACTTGTATTAGTATCTCATTTACTGTGGTTTGGAAGTCACGTCAAGCCGTTGGTTCAACGAGCCTACAAAACGAAAATGGGCTCGTCTAAGCAGGTGAGGGGAAATGTCTCTGAATTGGGCATCTCTCCCTACTAAAATCCATTCGAAATTTATTTTTTGGTAATTCATCAAGCCAACATTCTTATTTTTTTAAAGTTTGGTTGTACATTCCAACATACAAAGATGTATATTAGTAATTGCTCTGTGACGATTGCAGGATTGATGTCAAGTACATGTATACATAATGGATATGATAACATGATATCAAAACAATTCAAACTTTAGTGTCACTACCCATATTAAGACATTGATCTTATTATAGAATAATATTTAGGTGATTTACAAGTCATGTATGTTCTATAACAACATCAAAGTACACCAGTAAGTTTACATGTTCAGCTTACAGAAGCTCATTCTTCATGATGAGAAAAATACAAATTATAACTTCTGATGCAGTATTTAAGTGTTTAAAAGGAGGCTGCAAATGTAATCCATTTCAATTTCCAGTTTTAGGAAGAAACCACTTTTTGGAAGTGGTTATGAATTTATTTAATGTTCAATTAAACATAACAGTAATATAGGTGCTCATACAAAACTCTTTCAAATATTTGTTGATTTAGACAAACTTTAAATAAAAATAGTTGGTTTGATTGCAAACATTTGACTTATATTTATAATGCAGTGGCTACTGGTGTCCCTTGTATTTTTCCTGAATTTTATACAAAATGACACTATACGGGGACACGTCTTTGACGAATGTTAATAAATTGATAGTACAGTAATATACAAATGTACAAGGGGATGAAATCAACAACGCCATGGCTCATTTAACACGCGTCTCTTTTAATTACAATCGAAATAAGATGTATTCAACTGAGGAAAGGACATTAAAAATCAAGATTTTTAAAAGGACAGCTGGTTTCTGACTTGTTCATAAAAAGATCATCTTCGGAAATTTATAATTTAAATGTATCCAAGACTTCCTCGCTGTTGTCCTTCCGGTGACAGCCAATGATTTAAACTTTTTTATTGTTCACTAAGAATGTAAAATTTAAATATTAGGAAGCTCAATACAACTTTATGAAGACTATTGACATTTTAAAGTGAAATAATAGGACAGCTATTCATCAAACTGGCGATGGATCTATTTCTAAATGAATGATGATTACTAAACCAAAGCTAATTCATTTAGTGTTTTTTTTTTTTTTTTTTTAATGCCTGCTTGCTTTCTATCCTTTCTCCGCCCCTTCCATAGCCGATTGATCTGTGTGGGGAACTTACTCAGATAGAGTAGAAGAGAACCATATAAGTATAAGGTGAATATTCTGAAAAAAAACTTCCAGCCAAGACGAGGGTTCGAACCTGCACTATCTCTAACTCAGGACCAAAGTCCAGTCGCCTTAGACCACGGGTGTTGCAAAAGTACGAAAGTGCGCACGTTAGAAATGTAGTGCGTTATCCATCTGCTTAGAAGAGTATTGGTGGTAATGGGTGTGGACACATTAGACGGCTTATTTTGCAGTGCGCCAATGTGTGCGCGCGTTAATCCGACTGCCTAGAAATAATGCAGTTTGTTTCTCTAGGTTGTCGTACAACACGCGCACTGTTGATGCACTGTCTAGCGTTGTGTTGCAGTCAGTGTATTAAGACAGACACACGCACTGTTGTTGATGCACTGCCTAGCGTTGTGTTGCAGTCAGTGTATTACGACAGACACACGCACTGTTGTTGATGGACTGCCTAGCTTTGTGTTGCAGTCAGTGTATTAGGACAGACACACGCACTGTTGATGATGCACTGCCTAGCGTTGTGTTGCAGTCAGTGTATTAGGACAGACACACGCACTGTTGATGATGCACTGCCTAGCGTTGTGTTGCAGTCAGTGTATTAGGACAGACACACGCACTGTTGTTGATGCACTGCCTACCGTTGTGTTGCAGTCAGTGTATTAGGACAGACACACGCACTGTTGTTGATGCACTGCCTAGCGTTGTGTTGCAGTCAGTGTATTAGGACAGACACACGCACTGTTGATGATGCACTGCCTAGCGTTGTGTTGCAGTCAGTGTATTAGGACATACACACGCACGTTGTTGATGCACTGCCTAGCGTTGTGTTGCAGTCAGTGTATTAGGACAGACGCTCGCACTGTTGATGCACTGCCTAGCGTTGTGTTGCAGTCAGTGTATTAGGACAGACACACGCACTGTTGTTGATGCACTGCCTAGCGTTGTTCATCAACGCAATGGCTCTTTTTTTAATTGTCTTTCTGTATTGTTCCTTGCTATGCGAATACATTTCCCAATACATGTTACCTTATACGGGCTGTGGCCGTAAGAACGTGACCCCTGTTTATTTTTTCTTTATGGATGAACCCACTATTTATGATTTAGCCACGTATTCTTTTTAAGATATACGTGAACACAATAACGAAACACTGTGGAGCTCATATTTTTAACAAATTAACTAACTTATAAACGTGCGTACACCTGCGCTCATGTGTCATCTCTAGACATCAACATCAACGTGAATGTACATTACATTTTAATGCATGTTACAAGAAGTTATGTGACGTCTGGGATATTTCGTTTTTTACCTCTGAACTTTAACCGCCAGGTAAGTCCAATAATAATAAAGACAAATATAATCCTAGCATGTATTTTTATGATAGTTTTCGAGAGTATTCCGTCATTTATTTTACAAAACTAAATGGCAAATTGAACGAGTTAATATATCGAAATTTATTTAAATTGTTTGATCGTTTTGTTTTTTTAATAAGTGTTGTTAGCACTAATTGAATTATAAAGATTCAAAATCCAGATTCAAGATTGTTATAGGTTAAGCTTCTTCCTACGATTATTTATGATAGCTTTACTAAAAATGTCCGTTATTTACTGTAAGGTAATTGCTATTCAGGACACTCTTATCTCACTACAGAGAATTTAACTGAACACCCAACGAACGTCATAAGCTCAGTTGCACATTGTGGTATCACCACATGGAAAAATGAAATTAATTAAATTTAAGAAAATGTGTGATTGTTATAACTTTCTTTATTTACAAAATAATATGTTACAAATTACAAATTTTAATATTTCCTCGTCTACATTGTTGGGCGTTGATGAGAAGATTTGAAATCAATATTATACCTATTACTACTTTGTAATTAGTAAAAAATACCATAAAGACGTTTATCAATGAGGAAATACTTTTCTTAAAACCAAAACAAATAAGGAATACTTTAACTTTGGACATTTTACGTAGATAGTATTTGTGTATTTATAGTTTATTATAGTTTTCATTGTTGATGAAGAAAACATTTATTGTTTGTGGTAGAAAAGAAAGCTGAAACTAACGAATTAATGCAGATAGGACTTCATCTGCTGTACGAAACCAGTTCGTATTTAGCCGAAAGAAGACTTTGTCAAGACTTTAGAATGAACAAAATCTTGCAAACCTTGGAATCTATGACGTAATGTAAACATTTTTAGCCATAGTCAGGAGTAAAAATGATAAAGAAGAAATGAAAAAAGAAACATTCATACTTTAGGCTATAGGACAATGACAATTTATCAACCAAAACATATTTTTCCTGTTAATGTTGATAATATAGTTAATTATAATATTGATAATACTGTTTATTATATATTAAAATTATAAAATATCTCAAGCTCTAATGTTTTAGAATTGGTATACATAATCTGTGACCAAGACTTTTCCTTAGTTTGTTGCAATTTAGTTGACAAACAAATAACAAGAAAAAAACATACATGGTAAACATATATACTGTATAATATATACATAAACATGTAAAAGACTATACAGTTTATGTATAAAGTAACAATCATAATATTGATCAAACAAAATTGGATTACAGTACTCAAAGGCAAACCAACCACCGAACAGCAGGTTTCAAGTATGTTCATTTGGTTGATCGAAACTGTGGTTTCATTCAAATCACCGATTTCATATATTTTGTATAACTTTTATCATTCAATACATTTTATCTTTAGTGTAATCGATGCAATGTAACTTCAACAGTTCTGTATTTACTGATTTTATGAGTAATAATTTCATGATTTGGACGTCAATGACCTCAAAGGCGTTAGAATTTTCTGAGTTGCTGAATGTTAAACTTGTATCCAGTTTCATTTCCTGCTTAACATGTTATAGTATATACAAATTCAGGGAATTAGGGTGTACCCCAATGGTCTATGATTTTACAACTTCCATTTCAGATCAACAAGAGAAAGCCAAGAAGTTGTTCGTGAGTAAGTCTAGTGTTTGGACATGTCCACGTCAGCGGATGGGTCAGAAGGTTGACTAGAACCTTTCCTTCTCGTTCAGAACCTGGACCGAATAACTTCTGAAGGTTTCAGTTGTACAATTTCTTCACAAAACCTCCAATATCGATCAGCTAAATCTGGGTCATTGCAGGATTTTGCAAATGCTTCTTCCTAGAATAAAAAAACCCAAAAAATTAGTTAATTACAGAAAAAAGTTTTCATGAGGTCAAGGACTCTTAAAATCTTATATAACAGAAAAATAACGGCGAATATGTTTGAATATGGGGGTGTATAACATTTCTAATGATATTTACCCAAATCATCCAGTAACTATAACCGATATCTTATAGTAATCATATCCGAGAGATTATGATTACTCTCTTACATATGAAACATAATTCTACCAAACTGCGTTTAAAAAAACGAAACGTTTTATAATTTAAGAACCATTAATATTTTTACTGAAGTAATAGTAACTTTTTTAAACTTAAAATAAATAATAGAAATATTTTTAATTGTTAAATCACTAATACTAACCCAACATTTTGGTATTTTACCGGATATTTTGAAAAATAAACAAATTATTATTCATTATATAAGAAATATAAGCTAAAACTATGTAAAGATAGTAAATACACCTAATTGTTGTTTAGTATTTATTTAATTTGTTATTAACTTTGTCATTGTTATATTTGCAAGTTAGAATGATTACAGATATATGACAAATTTTGAATTTATTAAACACTGAAATAGAGCTGTTTTACTTACTTTACAGTTTGCGAAGTATTTCCCAGTCACTCCCTCAACTTCTTCTGACACCGCAAGGAAAACTGCCGTCTGAGCGCCTTGCTCAGGAGTCTAAATATAAAAAAAAAAAAACAGAATTAGCTTGATTAAAACTAGATTTGAGCATTAGTGAGTGGCTTATTTTTTGCAGAGTAAAACTAGGTAAAGTCGTCAGTCTTACGTTGCAAACACAACATAGTAGTTTTGATGTGCAGAATACAAATTGTTGTTAGAGTAATATACGCATATGAAAACATAAAAGTATGATTTAGTGTATTATATGATGTGTAATATGTTTTAATGTGTAGAGTTTTAAAGTATTTGTGTCTAAAACACAATAAACTGGTTGATCGTAAAATGAATATTGTGTCTGTTTGTATTGGAATTTAGTGAAAATACTTTCAACGATTTCTTCGTACTTATTGACATTCTATTAATGTTAGCTGTACAGTAGGTATTCTGTTGCAATTTTCATGGGCACGATGTGCTATGTAAAATGTCCTTTAATCATTAGCACGTGCTTTTCTACAGTCCTTCAGTTAAAGCGTGACTCCGCATAAAATCTACATTTTTTAACAGCTATTTATTTAAAGAGGAAATAGTTTCTTGAATTAATAATTTGTAGCTTTCCAAAACATAAAAACGTATTTTTATCTATTTTTGTAGCCTAAAATATATCAAAGAAAATACTGACTTCCTATCTCCAATGAATTTAATAATACTAATATTATACGTCAACCTATATCCAGGAGACTAGAACAACAATTAATTATCCTTTTGATACTAGATTCGATGTAAAATTAGATCACTTTGCGTAGAGAAAAATTAATATTTTCTGAGCAAGAAGAAAAACTTAAGTCTCACTTAGCTGGGAATTTGGTTAGCGTGAATGAGGGGAATTTTGACTACAGCCAGTTTAATTTCATCAAAGTAGTATTGGTTTCATATTTCCTTTTTAAGGACCTTTGTTATGTATCGAGAATATTCCATTAGACGAATATAATAAACTGGTCCAAAGGATATAATAAATAAATAATCTAAAACAAATATCCACAATGATCTTCTTACTTATCACGTTCTTATATGTAAATAAAATTTCCAACACAAAAAGACCAGTCCATGTAAAACTCAAATTTTATTTAAATTACACGTCCTAACTACACAGTTATCAAGTTAAAACATTGATTATGTATTAACGAAGGCATTAAATTTATAGTATGAATAACATTTACGTTAAGCCAGAAATACATTAATAATTGAATATATACCTGGTAATTAAGTAGTGTGCTAAGGTTGGGTTCAATTTGTGAGCTTTCCAAATATATTTTCAACTTTTACCCAAAACTGTAGTGAACTTTGATATTTTGAATACATGTGATCAACGAGTATTATCTATTGCGCCGTAGATATTCATCTATCAGAGTTCTACATTCAAACGGGTTGTATCCTAGAACAGTCATCATTAAGGCGAGTTATAAATGTTAATATACAATAGAAAAATTGTGAACAGTTACCTTCGTAGTTGGAATCAGCTTATATATAAAACTTGGAAACGGAGATCCTGCGACAATAGACGTGTTGACAACTCCAGGATCTGCACAGTTTACAGTGATATCTGCAAATTACAGATAAAGTTAAACCAAAAATACGTAAACAACTGTTAGTCAAATTACAACTATTTTTCATCAATATGCGCAAGAATAATTTTTTTTCGGTCCACAACCGTCTTTTACGATCGAGGCGAAGTTCAGTTAGTATATAAATGATAAAATATAAGCAATACTTACTACATGTTGATAAAATTCTAGCCATCTGTATGCATAAGAGACTTGTTGCCAGCTTTGACGTCGCGTACGTTTTGACAAACCATTTCTCCCACAGGGAGGGGTCTTCCAGAGGGTTGATGTTGTCTAGATTGATACTCGCAAATCGATGGGTCAAAGACCCGACCATCACGACTCGACTGTTCTCGGTTTTAGAAAGTAGATCTGAAAATGAAAAAACATTCTGAAACTGAATTATATTCACAATAACAGCTGTAACCCAAAGTTAGGCTTAATTAAGTTACTGAGCTGCTGAATTCACTAAACAACAAAATACTACCCGTACGGTGACATATAAACCCAATGAAACCAAGATTCCTTGGTGGGTATTATTAACAGCAAATCACACGCCATAAAGGATGGCGTCATCCCACTTACCCAATCTTCTCGGACATACTATAATGCTGATAAAAACCCATCCAATCCACATACGCCTGATGATTTCCATCCTTCACCCTACCTGAAACACGGACAGTAATTTCCGGATATTATCAAAAACTTAAACTGACTGTTATTTATCCTATACTGAACAGAAAACCTGCAGCCAAGTGTGTCCTATCTATTTTCCCATGAATACTCACTGGCTCACCTCTCCAACGTACAAGCTCATCAAATAACTGATTGTGACCAGTTTGATCGTCTAAGTACAATGTTCACCCACTTATTATTAGAACACAACTCTAAATGCAGCCCACCCATACTTCCAAAGGACCCACATACCCTTCCCACATCACAACTTACCTACCTACCCTCTTATCCAACGTCTTCATACTCACCCATCCATTTCTTTGTGAGGACCAATCCAATACGTACTTGTTATGGTGACATATATACACTAAAAAATTGCTTAGTGACTTTACTGTTGCACAAAATATCACTTTTATCCTATGAGAATTTATCATTAATAATTTGGTCAATTCAATCCAATGGATTCTGAATGTCAGTATACTAATATGTCTACAATTTAAAGTATGGGCCATTTCTTGCTTAGTAGATACCTCCTAGATCGCCATGACTCATTTCTCCTCTTTATACACATACCATTGGTGAAGGTTTTAAACAAAACAATATTGAGTTAAATTGTAGATTACATTATGAAAAATACATAACACATAGGGCTCTTATGGTCATATGTTTTTATTTTGCAAAAAATTATTTTTGCTTTTAAGTAATCTGAGGAGACCCAAACGCAGTGTGCCAGCCTCGGGGGCAGTTTTTAAGCAAGATAAACATACACTGATGGCGTGATAAATGTAGTTTAAGAGACACGTCAAACTTTGAAGCTTAAAGGTATTATTGCGAATTTAACTGAAATGAACGTAACCGAATAAAATTATTCAGGTACTGTACTGGTTCCTCATAAATGATAATGACAAAGTAATACTGCAATTTTCAGGCCCAACCTACTCTTGTTAGTTAGAATCTTTTTCCAACAATTTATCAATGTTGACTTATTCAAGATTTATTACGTACGTAACGCAATGATGTTTACGTTCACAACGTAAACGTTAGTGATTTTTGAAAACTGAAAAAATGGTTTCTTATTTTTTATAAACATTTGTTAATTAGTATTATACTTTAAAGCGATTATTTTCTCAACAAGGAGAAACGTTAGTTTCATTACCCATCAGGAGGTGAGTTAGAAGAAAAGGTCCAAAGACGTTGATAGCTAGTATCGTGTTCAGTCCTTCCTCTGTGGCCGTTGACGAGGAATGTAGGACTCCAGCATTGTGAATGAGGACGTCCAGCCTGTCCTCCCTCGCTGTGATCTCCTCGGCACACTTCCTTACGGATTGTAAAAGGCTCAAGTCCAACATCTGCACAACTATGTTGGGATTGTTGGTATCTTTTATTATTTCTTCTGAAACAACAAAAAACAAGAGTACTCAGATACTGTTAGTTTCCTAGATAGTCAGGACGACAACAACGCAAACTTTTTACATTGGCAAATAAAAAATGTCAAACATAAAATCACTTTTATTAGCCCTAGTCATAATAGGCGTATTCTAGCTCAAATGAAAATATTTTTTACAATTTAAATTGGAACTCCAATAAAGAGAGACCTCTTAATAAGAAAATACAGCAATATTGTAGATAATCAGACGGATAGGAATACATCGAATAAAGGCACTACCACATAATAATTGTATAAGAGATAACACTTGTCAAGAAACACGCAATGAGCAAATAATGTATATTAAACAAAGTTAATAAAACATCGACAGGAAACCTTCAACAAACAATCAAAGTAAAAGATTTTCAAAAACATATTTAGAAACATCGTAAATTAAAAATCGACAATAATAGATCGAAAAACAAAGGAAATCAAACAGTTAATAAAACATCAAAAATATGAATTAAAACATTGACAGTAACCCTTCCAAAAACTATAAAAATAAAAGATATACAAAAAAATCAGAAAAAAAGTAAATTAAACATCGAAAATAGCATATCGATAAACAAAGTAAGTCAAACTTAGTTAAGGAAGCATCGAACCAATGAATTAAAACATTCCAACAAACCAACATCGAACAATACAAATAAAATGTTTAGAAAAACCACATTGAGAAATAAAGCAACTTAAACATTGAAAATAGTGTATCGTGAAACAAAGGAATTAAACATTGACAATAACCCATTTACAAACAAATAAAAATAAAATAGTGACACACACAGAGGAAATAAAATACTTGCAATAACACATAGCCAGACAAAGGAAATAACACTTTGAGCAAACAAAAGAAATAAAACATACACAGAGTAAACATAGGAAAGTAGACAGATCAATCTACTTTCCTGTTTAACAATAAGATATAACATATAATTGTTATAAGTCTGCTGGTTGACATGTCTTAAAGAGTATGCAAAGGCTGTCGGCCATGTTGGTTTTAAGCCCTAAGTACAATGTTTTTTTCGAACCGGAAACACGATCCACGTATCCAAATTAAACAGTTATTTTAAAAGGAATTTTGTTTAAACAAATTGCATTTGATCAAGAAGATTTCACGTTGGAATTACTTTAGAAATTCATATTTAGTATCATAGAAAAAAATACAACAAAACATTTAGTTCGAAGTTTTTATTTTCACTTATTTTTCAAAACTATGCTTATGTATTCAAAATATCTCCAATCTCATAAATAAATATACTCAATATAATGATTCTCCCGACTTGACATAAGCGTGTTTATAAATGCTTCAGTGAAGTTTTGACGTCTGACGTAACTGCGTCTGGTATTCTATAACATGATATTATGAATAAAAAAACAATATAGGAGATTATAATAATATTAAAGTCAGTATTTTAAAATGATTACTTCACACAAATTCACATACTCAAAAAAGTAGGTTATCACAACGGTGCAGTTGAAGAACTGAGACGTGACAATCATGGAAAACGTTTCTATGGTTACAACTGGCTAATATCGTCACATAGGTTCATAGCATTTTGAACCTACTCGTAGTTCCTTGTTGTATGTACGATTTGCTGTCAAGAAGAGAGATTCAGTAAATGGACATTAGTGACTCATTTTAATGTTTTACTCCACTGACACACTTTTAACCAATTACTGTTTAAATCATCTATTTAATATTAAACATGATATTGAACTATAAAGTGCTGTGTTTCATTTTATATATGACATTTTTAAAATTAAAGTCTGAGTTTGGTACAGTAAAATTAATAAGTTTAGGTACTAACTGAAAAAAAGGCGGTCTCCTTGCCCGATGGAAGGATAACCGGAACATACATGGGAACATCAAGGGAACATTCACGATATTTCCCTTGATAATGGGTAAAAGTCGTTTGACAAGGAAGTGAGCGTCATCAATGTCTTGTATATGTTTTTTATTTTCAAGAATAACTGTTAATCGTTTTGTTTACATCTTCTTTGTACTAAAACACAACTTCATTCCAAATGCTGAAATCACTTATTGTATGCTGAAAAACAACTAGTAAGTATCGACGTTTCTTTATTTATATATAACTTTCAGATTATATTACTATATTGAAGAGTACCTAAAAGGTGCATTACTGGTAAAATATTAATTTAAAATGTTTAATCCATGTGGTGCCTGATGGTTGCACCACCGTGATTGAAAGAACCCTTGATTATAAAAAAACTTCTGATACGTATTTTTTTAAATATAAAAACAGAATGGTATCAAAGTAATCTTGGAACGATTAGTACTGGTTGTACTGACAGAGTGATTAAGCATTTGCTTCCTATATCAATTAAAAAAAATATATTTCAAACTTTTATAAAACTACCATAAGTAATATTATCGTACAAATCTGTATAAGCTTAAAACATTCCTCAAGTGAAATGGGAACAGTGTGATTTGCTGATTTGCGTAAACGAGATGAAAAATGTATTTCTTACCTTTGACTTGTTCACTTTCTTCAAAACCTATGCCGGCCATAATTACCCTAGCACCCCTTCGGGCCAGCTCGAAGGCAGTTGCTTTTCCAATACCTATTAGTACATGAAAACGAATATTATTATTGCGTCGCGACAGAGATTTCGATCGTCTCTGGGATAGCTACTCATTCCTCTATATTTTAGTTCGTGTGTCGTTTTCTTAGTTCATTCTGCATGTTTCTTTCCTTCTTCCCGGCCGTCTTTCCTGTTGTCTTCATTTTCTGTTTGGTTATCTTGTCTTCGTCAGCTATGTCCGGCTAAGGAAATAATTGGCCTTAGGCTCCAGGGTTCGGGAGGTGAGATCGTCACCTGCATTGCCTTCCACCATGATGTTGCCTGGGGACGCATCGGAAGACCTACGGAATGGGCCGACCACTAGGCCGTCTTTTCGGACCAGAGGGTGCTGCCACCTTCTTCTCCGTTTCCTCGCTGTGATTTTTACCGTTTCTTCAGGAAGTTTTCCTCTGCATGCAGGTGACCTTGACTATTTTTACTTCTTTTCATCCCAGGCTATATTTTTTTTGGTTTTTTATATGTATAGTGATTGTTCATTTTTAGTTTCCTGTTTGTGTTTTCAATGTTTTTAGGTATTGTAGGTAGCTAATTTGTTGATGTATTTACATTTAGGTGGAGGGCAATGCAGGCGACGACTCATTTGACTTTTCGAACCCTGGAGCTGAAGGCTAATTATTTGCCTAGCCGGACGAAGACGGCCAAATGGAAAATGAAGATGATAGGAAAGAAGGCCGGGAAGAAGGAAAGAAACACACAGAAGGAACCAAGACAAGTCACACGAACCAAAACATAGAAGAAGGTGTGGTTATCCCAAAAACGATCGAAAACTGTGTCATGGCACAACTTAGTAAAAATGATTCAAACAGAAAATATACTAAATCTTTTTGACAATGCTGCAAACAATTTATGCCTAAATATAAAATGTAATTTAAAAAAAAAATATATCGATTACCATAGTACTTTGTACATTTTGTACTTGTAGTAAATTTGTTGTGTTACTTTCACTTCTTTTATATAGATAGTTATATTTTATTTCAGTTTACATATACATTGTATATGAAAAACCAATTTGATATAATTGATTATGTAAACAAAATGTGAAACTGCAATAGCCATAAGTCTTATTTATACAACGGGCTTTCTTTTCATTATTATGTCTAGTGCTATATACCTTAATTTTTTGTAATGAGGGATTAATTGGTGTAAAGTTTCACACAATCTATTGTTAAAGGGCTACACTTCCTCCATCTGCCAATAGTTATTGTTTGTTTTGCGTGTGTACGTGTGGGAGGGAGGGGGTTAAGTTGAACAACGAGAAGAGCTAATGCTTTGTTATATTCATAATTAATGTACTAAATTTACAAAAGGATGTTCGATAGACACCTAATAGAGACAAAGCATATTTTGACGAACTCTTGGATTTAATGTACTAAATGAAATAAATTAAAAATAAATTGTGATAATTAGTACCAAATACCTTTACGCTACGTGAAAAACAAATAAAATTAATGAACTATGTAAAAAAAAGCTATTACAGCAATTCCCACAATTGATAAATTCCCATACTGTACATGAAATTTATTAGTAAGGGAAATCCACAGGTAAATTTGGACAGAAGAATTCTGGTTTACTTTACCGAAAGTGCATCCTGTGATGAGGACCGTCTTGCCATCAAGCCTCTTCTTGCTCCGGCAGACGCCGAAAGTGGCGAGGGCGTATACTTTTAAGAGCAACCACATTAGAATCACAATGGCGATACAGGTAGATAGTATGTAGTGTTGTACAATTAACTCCAGATATGTCATCGTCAATATTTGGCTTCAAACTGAAACACAAATATTGTTTATACATCAGCAATATTTGGACTTATCTGATTAATTCATGTCAAGCAAATATAATGTTTCAACAACTGAGCCTACGCCATCGAAGTAAATATTACAACTGGAACGCTAAGTATGAGTTCACGAAAACTCGCCGTTGTGGCAGCCTCCCCCCACCACGATGATGGACCCAGCGGAAATGAGCCAATTCATGGAATGGTGCGCGAAGTTGTTAGCGAAGTTGTTGTACGGTGGTATTGACCCACCTACCCCCATATACGTATCGTTTTATTGACCCACCCGCCCTCCCATACACGTATGATGGTATTGACCCACCCACCCAGCAATATACGTACGGTGGTATTGACCCACCCACCCACACATACACGTACGGTGGTATTGACCCAAACACTCACACGTACACGTACGGTGGTATTGACCCACCTACCCCCCATATACGTACGGTGGTATTGACCCACCCGCGCACCCATATACGTACGGTGGTATTGAACCACCCACCCACACATACATGTACGGTGGTATTGAACCACCCACCCACACATACATGTACGGTGGTATTGACACAGCCTTCAATGACACAGATTAAGTACAATGATATTTATAAATTCGGAATCTGCCTTAAATGCAGAATGCAATGGTCTAAATGCATTTTACATTTAATTTTAATTAGAATTTCCATAGTTAAAAAGAGTTAAGAATTATCACATTGTCACATGAAAAAGTTAGTTTGCGAGGACATTTTTTATTTTTTCGCTAGAAGAAAAATTTAATTGACAAAGCTGTAGTTAAATATATGATATTCAACATGTGATCAAGCAATTTACAATAAAGTGTGCAGATATTTTGCAGTAGAGTGATTAATAGCGAGACGAGGTTGATTTTATGTCACATCAACCTCCTCAGTCCAGCAATTCTTTAAAATGTGTTTGCTACTCTATCATTGTAAAGCTAAATTAATGTTAACTTTTTTAATGGTTGATTTAAGTTAAAGAATGCAATCATTCTATAAATGTGATAATACATTTTATTTATTTATAGAAGATGAATGTTAACACCGGCATCGGGATGCCGTTGAGTTGAAGAAACTATTTGAAACCAGGTTGTCCACTCTGTTGAATGAAATACTCAATGTAATACAATGTAATAATTGGTCGGTAACGTAGTTGGTTCAATCCCAGCTTCACAACCTAAAGGTTCTCAGTTCGATCCCAATCAGAGTCATAAAATATTTTGAGAAGGATCAGCTGATAACCACCAGCTGTTCATTTGTCATTGGGCTATTAATTAATTACACTTTTTTAAGGAATAGTCGGCCTTAGTTTGTAACAATGACTACATTCGCTCATCTACACTCATCACACTCATTCGAAATCCATATTCACCCATATCTTGACGATCGGCGTCTTATGAATAAATAAATAAAAAACAATTATTTATTGTATACTCATTCCTATATTTAAAAAAATAATTACCAAAGTCCAATTAAAAAGGCACTTCAATGACGTGCAGAGCAGCGGTTCGAAGAGCGGTTCTTGAATAAAAAGAAGAGGGTTCATTCGTTCCTGAATGAAATAGGTTTTAAACATATATTTAATTAATTTTAATTTAATTTAATTAATATATATTACATATATATTATAATTATATATTAACCTATAAGTTTTCACAGGACTACTTAAAATTACTGTTTTCCTGTATAAGGTCAAGGGGAGGTCACAACGACAGTCCGAATGTTAAACAACTTAGACATGCATTAAGAAAACTCATGTTCATGAACAGGGTTCAGCCTTCCAGAGAGAGCAATTGTCTTCAATTTGACGAAAATCAACAGAATTCTGTTTTAAATTTTATTGTACCAAGTAACTTTAATATTTATTACGACAGCGATGAAGATAATGATTTGCAATTTTTTGGAGACATTATTAGCAATAACTCTTTAAAAATAACAGATACAGAAAATTTCTTGTATATATTTGCGGCTTTGTTGTGCGGAAGGTAGATAAAGCCGTTTACTGTGATGAATGTTCTAAATTACTGTATGACAATTCTGAGATTAAATCAAACTTTTCAAAGTTCACTTCTTTTGTATCGAATGGGAAATTGTTTTATATTACAATGGAAGTTTTTAGGTTAGTAAAGTATTTATATATTTTGTTCTTGCAAAATAAAAATTTGCCTAAGTTTAGTTCTCATAGATGCATTCTATCGGCATGTATGACATTTCAAGGACATTTGTTTACAAACCATGTTTCAAGCAATAACATTTCTGACGAAAGTCACGCTTTAAAACTAGTGAAAATGATAGGGACACTGTTTTACAAAACAGTTTGTTTCTCCAATACTACGAACATCATGAATATAAGTAATAAAAATAAGTTAGGTGTAAGACAGAAGTTCAAGAAATTGGTTTTGTTTCAAAACATATAGTCAAACCTATGTACTGTCTTTAAACACGATTGTGGAAAGTAAAACATATTCTTAGAAATATTGTTTAGTATTAGTAACCCTTTTCTCTTGTATATGATATGAATTTTAAAAAATATACGAAATAAAAAAGGGACTCAAATATTCTTTTACTAATCGTGTCTTCCTAACATGATCAAAAAACTTCTATTGTTAAGGAACTCTCCTAGCGATGTGATTTGTAAATTTATTATTAAATTGTTTGCTATTGTCTTTACGTTAAATACTTCCTAGGTTTAGTACTTATGACTTTATAAATTACCTGCTCCGAACAATTTTATTTGCTATTTCTCATTAAATACCAAACAAAACAGATAGTAAACGATTCCTTGTTAACAAATGGGGATTACCAGTCCCCGTATATGTAGTCTACATTTTATATTTTAATTTACAGTACCATAGTATGTAAATAGTTTATCAAGAAGGTGATAATACAGTATTTAACCTGTAATAAAAATTCTCTAATATAAGTCCTGATTGTACTCAGAAAGTTTCTGGGAGTACCGTAAACGAAAAGATCAACGGAACCAGGGAGGACGGCTAGCGGCGCGACTTATAAAGAACCTCGTCGCGCTATTAATCCCTCCATCACACACGACTAACGAATTTGATTTGAAATTGCTTGATCATATGCTGAAGATCACTTCATTAGCTTAAATTTTGTCGCTTGAAGTTTGCTTTTGACCAAAAAATAAAAAATCCTCGCTTAGTAACTTTTTAATGTAAAGATGAAATAATTTTTAATTATTTTCAGTTGTTAAAATTTGAATTACAATTTAAATAATATTATATTTATACGGTCAGATTTTAAATTTAATGCAGATTCCGAATCTATAAGTATAATTGCACTTACCCTATTGTATAGATGGCCAGGAGCGTATTAATAACCGCGTGCACAACTTGAGAAACTGACTCATCTGCATTGTGTACATCTTGGAAAGGCTGCCGAAACGGCCGCTTTTTATCCGTCAATTCTTATCTACCCAGTGTTCCAGTTGTATTATTGACTTCGATGGCCTACGCACAGGCTATCAGCCCATATAGGCTCATTTCCTGTTATTATTATTTAGCTTAAATAATTTCTATTATATATACCTACATGTTCAAATTTAAACTTTATTTATTTTGTAATATTGTATAGACTAAGCTTATTATTATTAATATCTAATTCAACATTTGTAATATTTTGAGTGTACAATCATTGGCATTGAAATATTTTACATTCAAACTTATTTCAATAAAATTAAAATTAATTTTCTGTACCACCAATATTTACTATACTTAACTTAAAATCAAAAGCACACATTATCTAAACAGATAGTGTAGAACTTTTAACTCAATACCTCATATTTATGGTAATTGGAAACTCCACTTTCCCTTGCATATTGATATCAACTGAAATGATCTGCTTACAAGATGGTTAAACTATTTCTCAGTAATAATGTTTAGGGTGTTGAAAAAGTATGGAACCACCTTCATTTCTTTTAAATGGGTCCAAATAAATTATTGAGATTAAGTATAGCTGTGTAAAAAGAACCACCCTGTCAGAAATGGCGACCGGTTAGCAGAGGTTTATGAAAAGTATGGAACCACCTTCATTTCTTTAAATGGGTCCAAATAAATTATTGAGATTAAGTATAGCTGTGTAAAAAGAACCACCCTGTCAGAAATGGCGACCGGTTAGCAGAGGTTCATGAAAAGTATGGAACCACCTTCATTTCTTTAAATGGGTCCAAATAAATGATTGAGATTAAGTATAGCTGTGTAAAAAGAACCACCCTATCAAAAATGGCGACCGGTTAGCAGAGGGCATTGAAAAGTATGGATCCACCTTTAAATGGGTCCAGATAAATAATTGAAATTTAGTATAACTCTGTTGAACGTTTTTTTCTATCTTTTGATACAGTTTGTAACTTTTTCAACCTAGAGGGACCCAGGGAGGATATCGTAAACAGTTGAAATGAAAGGCTAGGACAAGTTTCCATCATTTTAAAGCCTATTTTTTTATGAATAAGAGGACACAAGCTTAAAGTCAAAAGAACCTTCCTATCAGAAATGGTGACTGGTTAATAAATGTCTTAGCAGTGATGTTTTGGTGGGAATTCGACATGTTGTAAAGACCAGTTATAAAGCTAGATATTTGATTAAAACAAATAGAAAATTACCTTAAAATTATATTACTGACATAATGGTGAAAATACTTCTTAGAACAAAACAGACATTTACAACATGTCGGATTCCCACCAAAATATCACTGCTAAGAAAGTTAACTGGTCACCGTTTTTGATAGGGTGGTTCTTTTGACAGAGGTATACGTAATCTCAATCATTTATATGGACCCATTTAAAAGAAATAAAGGTGGTTTCATACTTTTTCAACAGCCTGTATAAATAATTTATTCTGATTGACATGTTTTAGTATCTAGCTTATATAGTTTTATAATCAACCGTTGTTTTACCTTCACAAAGCATAGTCAAGGCTACCACTTGTGAATTAACTATCTAAAATGGACATATATGAATTATCTAAATACACATAATATAAAATATTTATGCCAATGATAAAATTAACCAACTAGAATAAATTATAAAATAATATTGTTTTAACTTAACCTGTCATAACTTGCATCGTAGATAATTGTACATATTTATGATGATACACTTTTGTTTACTCGCTACATGTCAAATGCTGCTAAAATTTGCAAACAATACTGAAAAGTTAAACAAACTAAAGTATGTAAACAATAGTGACAAGTAAAAAAAGCTACTGTATGTAAACAATGCTAACAAGTACAACAAGCCATAATATGTAAACAATAGTGACAAGTAAAAAAAGCTACAGTATGTAAACAATACTGGCAAGTACAACAAACTACAGTATGTAAACAATACTGACAAGTAAAAAAAGCTACTGTATGTAAACAATGCTAACAAGTACAACAAGCCATAATATGTAAACAATAGTGACAAGTACAACAAGCTACAGTATGTAAACAATACTGACAAGTACAACAAGCTACAGTATGTAAACAATAGTGACAAGTACAACAAGCTACAGTATGTAAACAATACTGACAAGTACAACAAACTACAGTAAGTAAACAATACTGACAAGTAAAAAAAGCTATAGTATGTAAACAATGCTAACAAGTACAACAAGCTACAGTATGTAAACAATAGTGACAAGTAAAACAAGATACAGTATGTAAACAATACTGACAAGTACAACAAACTACAGTATGTGAACAATACTGACAAGTACAACAAACTACAGTAAGTAAACAATACTGACAAGTACAACAAGTCATAATATGTAAACAATAGTGACAAGTACAACAAGCTACAGTATGTAAACAATACTGACAAGTACAACAAGCTACAACAATAGTGACAAGTACAACAAGCTACAGTATGTAAACAATACTGACAAATACAACAAACTACAGTAAGTAAACAATACTGACAAGTAAAAAAAGCTACAGTATGTAAACAATGCTAACAAGTACAACAAGCTACAGTATGTAAACAATAGTGACAAGTAAAACAAGATACAGTATGTAAACAATACTGACAAGTACAACAAACTACAGTATGTGAACAATACTGACAAGTACAACAAACTACAGTAAGTAAACAATACTGACAAGTACAACAAGCCATAATATGTAGACAATAGTGACAAGTACAACAAGCTACAGTATGTAAACAATACTGACAAGTACAAAAAACTACAGTAAGTAAACAATAGTGACAATTACAACAAGCTACAGTATGTAAACAATACTGACAAGTAAAAAAAGCTACAGTATGTAAACAATGCTAACAAGTAAAACAAGCAAAATTATGTAAACAATAGGTACAAGTACAACAAACTACAGTAAGTAAACAATAGTGACAAGTACAACAAGCTACAGTATGTAAATAATACTGGAAAGTACAACAAGCTACAGTATGTAAACAATAGTGACAAGTACAACAAGCTACAGTATGTAAACAATAGTGACAATTACAACAAGCTACAGTGTATAAACAATAGTGACAATTACAACAAGCTACATTATGTAAACAATAGTGACAAGTACAACAAGCTACAGTATGTAAACAATATTGACAAGTACATCAAGCTACATTATGTAAACAATAGTGACAATTAAAACAAGCTACAGTATGTAAACAATAGTGACAAGTACAACAAGCTACAGTATGTAAACAATAGTGACAAGTACAGCAAGCTACAGCTGAAGCTTAGTGACCTTTAATACTTTAGATTGTAGCTATCTTTTTTAGGGTCAAAAGAAAATAGTCATAGTAATAGAGCTTTACGGAATCGATCCCTAAAGATAACTATTAAAACATTCAGTCGTATCGTTATTAAATATAATTTAATATTATGCCTACGTTTAAACATGTTCAATACAATTGAACTTAATCATTTTTTTTATTTAACTCCTGTAATTTTTATCAAGTTATACACGTATGGATAAAAAGTTGTTCTTTATGATATTAGTGTCCTAACTTGAATCAGTCATTTTAACTTATTACAACTTACATTAACTGGAGCCGGCGATCAACTGGGTTTTTGGGATACTTCACAACAATTAATTCCCTATAGAAATATTTGGATAATTGGATGCAAAATTCCCATATTACGATGCTAATGTTAGCTATCTTCGTGTGAAAAGACAAAAACTTAAAAAAACGCACTAATAGAAGGTTGTGAATATTACATTTCCTTTTCGTTTATTGATTTTCATTCAAATGACCAAATGCGTGTTACAAAACTGAACATAGCGTTAGAAAAAAATCCGATTTAATAACGTTCTGATTCAAAAGTGTTATATTTAAATAATAAACAAATTGAGTGTTTGAGAAACGTTCAGCTTTCTAAATTAAATTAGAAGACAAATGCTGTTCGAATTTATCTTTAGTGTTTGTTTATTCAGTTGTCATAATTGGGAACTTTGTATAGCGAAATAACAGTATGCAGTTACATGTTTGGTGTTTAAAGAAAAAGTATTGATGCTTGTTTCAGTAGTTAGTATGTTTCAGTTTTAAAGAGTTGTACATTGTTTTAAGTATGAATCTGTTTTTAAAATAAATGAGATTCTTGATTTTTCTAATGAACTAACGGATTTTTAAAAATGTTGTTAAACCCAATCATTTTAGCCCTTGACATATGGTTGACAATAATCGTACAGAGTAAGGTCAATCAGCCCTGATCAACGCATTTGGTACTCACAATTCATCATTTTGGATTATTAGCCATTGATGGCCATTGGAATATTAGCAGTTAGTTATGAAAAAAGCGTTCTGGATTTTGGATTTAACAATCAATCATCAGATCAATGGTATATTAGCAGTTAGTCCTGGAAAACACGTTTCAATTTTAACAATTCATCATCAGATCCATGGTACATTAGCAGTTAGTCCTGGAAAACACGTTTCAATTTTAACAGTCCATCATCAGATCCTTACAGTAATAATAGTTAATTCTGGACAATACGTTTTGATAACAACGCATCACCAGATCCTTGTAGTATTTCAGCAGCTGGTAACTATTAATATAGGCTTAAACTGATCCTCAACATTGAAAAGTGAATTTTTAAACTTAACGAAGATAAAGACTAACTGCTAAAATATTCCAAGGATATGGTGATGGATTGTTAAATTCAAAACGTACTGTCCAGAACTAACTCTTAGGATCTGATGGAGGATTGTTAAAATTGAAACGAGATTTCCTGGACTAACCGATGTGAAATATGCCTTGGATCTGATTATGGATTGTTGAATCCGGAATGCTTGCTTAAGTTGGTCGGTAGCGTAGTTGGTTCAATCCCAGCTTCATGTGCTGAAGGTTCTCAGTTCGATCCCAATCAGAGTCATAATACATTTTGAGAAGGATCAGCTGACAACCATCGACTGTTCATTAAATTTGTCATTGGGCTATTAATTAATGACACTTTCTAAGGAATGGTCGGCCTTAGTTTGTAACAATGACTACATTCGCTCATCTACACTCATTCGAAATCCATATTCGCCCATATCTTGACGATCGGCGTCTTATAAATAAATAAAAGTTCCATTCATTGTTATATATATTATTGTCTTATTATTTGTTTATTGAATGAAGTTATATTCAAATGAATTACCGTATTAAACCTTCAATAAAGATATTATTATTATTGTTATTACTTTTGGAATCGAACAAGTTGGGCTTTAACCAACTACGCTTCCGACCAATTTACATTCAACTGTTACAGAGAACGATATATACTATATTCTAATGTTTTTATTAAGGAAATGGACTCTCAAAAAAGTTTTAAATACAAGGAAAGGCTAAAGATAAAATATGCGTACGGTTTTTAACGTACCTTTTCAAAGGATTCCGGTTAGGATGACCTTGTCTTAATGAACCACTGGGAACTTGTTTTATGTGAGTAGAGTATATTATACGTTTATGTTTATGGTATAGTTAATATAAATAATGAGACTATGTCTACATAGCCATAAGTTCAAATACCACCACAATATTATAAGAAAATTAACAAAATTAAAAGTTATTTGGAGCTCGATTAAAACGACAATTAGTGACACTTGTCCTTTACTCAGTCTGTGGTTTTATGAGGATAGTTTGACCTGCAGAATGTGCCGTTAGAGATTTGCGTAAATCCAAACTTGTTATAAATTATTAAACACTGTAAGTGTATTTCGATTAAATAAGTTGATTTTTATTTTTAATTTATATAACTTTTCAAAATAATGTTAATATTTATCAACTGAAATAAATAAATAAATCTGCGTTAATTCATGTTAGAGGCGGTAGATGGTGTAAGGCTTCGCCCCTTACCTAATAAAATGATAGGCCGTTAGTTACAATATTTTGTTTGACTTTTATCTCTATACATAAAAGACAAAGCCTTGGCTGACTCACTCATCACTAATTTTCCAGCTTTTCATGAAGGTAGAGAGCTGAAATGTTGTAGACAGTTTCTTTAGGTCTGAAATAGGACAACTAAAGTATTTTCATCTTGATAAAATACTGCTAAGGGGTAGAAACCGCCCAAAAAAGATTGTTCCACAAGGATAATTTTAGGTTGATTTTAGTAAATTAATTACGGCTGCTTTTTAAATAAATAAACATATTTGTTTTGAGTATTGTGCATAATACTATTGATGCATTTTTAATATTATACTATGAGTTTAATTGTCCACGGTAAACAAAAACAAATGGAATGAACAAGTTTGAAATAGGCTAAGTAATACCACTAGGTATTTTATAATAATAAATAGGTAGCAACGAAAGTAGTGTCAGTGAGATACTGTAAATTTTGTGATTTTTCGTTATACAGCTAGTCTACTATTACTTGTAGTCAAGTGTCACATGCCGAGGACGAAGGCCAAGATGTATTTAGCGCAGTGAGCGTCGGGGTTGAACGCTAAACGTGCAGGGTTGTCCCTTAGTTTTTAATATAGATCTAGAATCTCGTCCACAGATCAATACCAACATCCAATATGATTTGTTACATATATTATCATTATGTGCTGAAGACCAAAATCGCGTTTCCTCTGCAGTGGTAATGAAATATATTCTTAAACTGTCATACCGACATATACATTTCAAAGTAAAATGTGTCCACGTGATTCGGGTTTCAAGCACAATTATTGTTGGTAAAACGCCCTTCCCGAACACATAACGCATTTACATAGTAACAAAGCTGTAATTTCATCGATTATATTTCTTTGTAATTAAATGAAAGTACTCTTTACAAATAAGCCCTCCGAGAGCGTTATTACAGTCCTTATTCACCTGATAATGGCATAAATAGAAGAGTCCGAAATGTTAACGTTTTTATTCAAAATAAATGGATTTTATTATTCATAACAACCTATGGCAACTATTCAAAGCCCTTGTACATTCTCCCCACAAGGCAACATTAATAGTTGGTTTGTAATGAAAGTTTGTTCACAATATTTCAGACTGTTCTACGTCACTAGTTCTAGGAGCTGGCTGGCTTGTAATATGGACATCTACACTGTATGGTGATTGCTGAGGCGTTGAACGAGTTCATTCAATGGAGAAACTAGCTGTTGACCTTGCTAGTAGATTATCACCCGGAGGAAACTGGAATCAATACGTAGTACCCATCCATGGAGAATAGACGAAGTATCTGGTGACAACGAGGGTGGGTGGTAATTCATCCAATCCTCATGACCTTGGGAAGTTTAGCATTTTTTCCTGAAGGAAGAGCTATCATTAAGTAGAGAAACAATGAACAACCATGACCTCTTACCCAAGATAAGTTAGTATATCATGTGATACGTCAGCACATTTATAAGCTATAATTTTACTGACAATATTAATTTAGTGATAAAAAATCAATTTGTACTCATGTATCAACAAAACAGTTGAACTATTAACCTATAAAACGACCTCTGGTTATCTTGATTTCCAAACCCAGGGTCATAGATAATGCAAAGATTAACTAATTTGCATTTATAGTGTTTGCTCAGACTAACATTAGCCACATCTCTTCACACATTCGGTTTACTGAAATATTTATTTTCTCGCTACTAGTCGGCGCAGAAATTACGTGTACTCGAGTTTAAAGGTTGTTTACTTAGAAACTAAGAGGCATATAAAAAATCCAATCACACCAATGTTTGCCGAGTTTCATTTACGCTACGACATATGATCTTTTAAGTTTTATTATAAGTTTCCATATTTAATATGTTTGTTGTTGGAAGAAAAAAATTACCGGACTTTCACTAGTTTTCACGTGCGTCAACTTTATATTTTTATTATTGAAAACCCCGTTAGTATATCTTAGGTGTATTTATGTTCTAATCCGTGGTTGATAATAATGTTTAAATAAGTTTTATACATTTCAGAATTTTAATTTTTCAAGAAGAAAAGTTCTTATCAATTTCCTGAAACAACGTTTACTTAGTTTCTAGAGGTCATAAAACTAATTACTAGGCCACTTTGTAATCCTGATGACATTTATAGTTACGATGGATGTGTAAGTGAAAGCGTGATTTTGAAATAGTTTGGATCAATTTAAATTGATCATTATACTTTTTAGTATACAGATGTCAGGAAAATTGAAATTTTTCAATAGCCTCCTAAAATATGAAAATAATTACTATAGATCATATATATTTTTTAAAACACAATATAAAGCTGTATAATTATTTATATGGATTAAAATCCAAGTCAATTACTAGATAAATGTTGGTAAATGAATAATATCATATATAAATGTACTATATATAAACACTCAACTTTAATATAAAGTTACAAATACAAAATCATTTTTTGATACATTAAACCAATGTCGAATGACCAAGAATTTTTCAGTATATTTTTGTCTTATGAAAATTAAACAATGTTTATCGACATTATTTACAGAAATGTATATTGAAATGGCTTGTCATGTACATGAAAGCCAATTATTAAATAAAAATAGTATTAGATATTTCTACATTTAACAATTCAGTATATTTATAAAAAATATATGGCAGAATACTTATAATAAAACTCTTTCAAAGATAAACACAAAAGTAAGAGAACCCCATAAGTTATAATACCATTATACACTTATAAATTATAATTTCAAAAACTTACATTGTATGTATAAAATTAAACAAATCTAAATTAAAAAAAATTAATCTAACATAGAAATAATTATAACATTGATATTAAAATAACAAATATTGTTCAATTTCTATATATATTGTAATAGATTTACAGTGAGCATGGAATCATAATTCTGCGAAAAACTTAAGAAAAAAAATTAAAACTAAATACATTAAATAGTAAATAAATGTTAATGTATTTAGTCACTACGTACATAAATAATCTTCCTTTACACAACTTAAGTAGTTAAGCATGTATATAAAATCAAAAATACTATATCAACAATAACAACTAAAGTTATTTTGATACTAACGTGTCTTTTGATTTCGTCTACTAATTGGATTTCTACATTAAGTATTTTTAGAATTTATGTTTTCTACGAAATTACTTTTTGTTCTTATTGTTTACACCAGTGGCATTTTTAATTTGTGTACAAACGTTGTTATGGGCCAACGGTCAAA
>JAQJVL010000369.1:29013-244013 GCA_035578905.1 Stictocephala bisonia | reverse complement strand
CATGAACCATAGCACAACATCATAGTCATATGAACATTGGTCAATTCGTGGCGACACGCGCCTGCTAGTTAATCTCGTGCGATGAACAGCATCTGCTACAGTATTCGCACGGAACTGGTCAGGGTCACCTCAAGGACTTACCTCCTGTTTCATGAACCATAGCACAACATCATAGTCATATGAACATTGGTCAATTCGTGGCGACACGCGCCTGCTAGTTAATCTCGTGCGATGAACAGCATCTGCTACAGTATTCGCACGGAACTGGTCAGGGTCGCCTCAAGGACTTTACCTCCTGTTTCCTGAACCATAGCACATCATCATAGTCATATGAACATTGGTCAATTCGTGGCGACACGCGCCTGCTAGTTAATCTCGTGCGAAGGACAGCATCTGCTACAGTATTCGCACTGGGCTGGTCAGGGTCGCCTCAAGGACTTTACCTCCTGTTTCCTGAACCATAGCACATCATCATAGTCATATGAACATTGGTCAATTTGTGGCAACACGCGCTTTCTAGTCAATCTCGTGCGAAGGACAGCATCTGCTACAGTATTTGCACGGGACTGGTCAGGGTCGCCTCAAGGACTTTACCTCCTGTTTCCTGAACCATGGCATATCATCATAGTCATATGAACATTGGTCAATTCGTGGCGACACGCGCCTGCTAGTTAATCTCGTGCGAAGGACAGCATCTGCTACAGTATTCGCACGGAACTGGTCAGGGTCGCCTCAAGGACTTTACCTCCTGTTTCCTGAACCATAGCACATCATCATAGTCATATGAACATTGGTCAATTCGTGGCGACACGCGCTTCCTAGTCAATCTCGTGCGAAGGACAGCATCTGCTACAGTATTTGCACGGGACTGGTCAGGATCGCTTCAAGGACTTTACCTCCTGTTTCCTGAACCATAGCACATCATCATAGTCATATGAACATTGGTCAATTCGTGGCGACACGCGCCTGCTAGTTAATCTCGTGCGAAGGACAGCATCTGCTACAGTATTCGCACGGAACTGGTCAGGGTCACCTCAAGGACTCACCTCCTGTTTCATGAACCATAGCACATCATCATAGTCATATGAACATTGGTCAATTCGTGGCAACACGCGCCTGCTAGTTAATCTTGTGCGAAGGACAGCATCTGCTACAGTATTCGCACGGGGCTGGTCAGGGTCACCTCAAGGACTTCACCTCCTGTTTCATGAACCATAGCACATCATCATAGTCATATGAACATTGGTCAATTCGTGGCGACACGCGCCTGCTAGTTAATCTCGTGCGAAGGACAGCATCTGCTACAGTATTCGCACGGGTCGGTCATAGTCATATGAACATTGGTCAATTCGTGGCGACACGCGCCTGCTAGTTAATCTCGTGCGAAGGACAGCATCTGCTACAGTATTCGCACGGGACTGGTCAGGGTCACCCACCTCAAGGACTTCGCCTCCTGTTTCCTGAACCATAACACATCATCAAACTCATACGAACATTGTTCCATTCATGACGACCAGCGCTTGCTAGTTAATCTTATGCGAAAGACTGCAACTCCTACAGTATTCGCACAGGACTGGTCAGGGTCACCTCAAGGACTCACCTCCTGTTTCCTGTTTCCTGAACCATAGCACCAACTTCATACTCATATGACCATTGGTCCATTCATGGCGATAAGCTGGTAGGCCTAAGCAACACCTGTTTACTTTCAGTAGCGAAACAAACAATGTAAATTGACTATTGAGTAAGGCCAGTGTTGATGTAATTTAATACGATAAAAAATTAATTAAAATGTAAATTCAACTATAAAAGTGTTGTTTTACCTTACTTAAGTATTCTTGCTCCATAACAAATCATATTTGAACCAGAACTATAAAAGTACATGTTATTTTCAACTTATTGTTTATTACAAATCGTATAAAAATATATTATTAATACTATACTATAAATATTGAAGAGTGCATGGAGAGAAGTGAATATTTTTCATTAAAAATTCCATTTATTTTGTATTTGTATATTTATTTCAATGCAATGCACTGTTTATTATTTGTTTTTTTAGTTATTTTAATCTAACTACATTAATTTTTAGTTGTATTTAGTCCCAGTATTACGTCTATGTGATTAGTTCTTAGCTGTAAGACAGCGCCCAATAGGTTTAATCTCGCCATTTGTACTAAGGTTTATTAATTATGTATTATTCCATTCATTTGTCTCCGCTCCATTTCATAATTAATTGTTCTCTTCCGGCCTTTTTAAAGTTCAAGAAATATATTCTCCTCATTAAATACGTCATAAATAGTGACTTCAATTCAGATCTTTCTACCATTTCATTGTTATTAATAGTGAACTGTTGAAGCTATTAAATTTTATGATTTCACCCCTAGCCAGTAACAATACAGAGATCCTTACAAAACAAAACAATACAGTTTTGTTCCGTGAAGAAAAGTATGTAGAACTGAATATTGAATGATGTTACCTATATCATCATCATCCAATATTCAGGTAGACTATTAATATGTGTTAAAAGACGCCTGCTACGATTTGTCAGTCGTAAATTAACCCTCGGCGCATAACAAAAGTAACCGTCAAAAACGTTTTATTAAAGTATTTTACATGATCAAATAATAAATTTGTTTATTTACTATTTATTTGTTCAATGTCAGACTTTATCGACGTTCGATTACCACGTAATACATATAGTAGGTACGTTGAGGTAAAGTAGTATATTTTTATTACACGAGTAAGTTATCTCACTAACACTAATCATTTTATTTAATTCAATGCACTGTCGAGTTTATTTTTACAAGTAGCACTATATCAATAAACAAGTAAATAAGTGTAACCAACATGCAACAATGAATGTAAAACAATTTGGTTTAATATAGACGTATAAAACAAAAATGATATTGCAGCATTCACCTTACATAAAACACGAACTTCAACAGTAAAATTATCAAGCAGCCAGTGTACCTATGTTTCCTTAACAATCTACACCACTTTAAAAAGTGACCAAAAGGCAGATTATACGAATTAAAAAATATCTAATAAGTGGATTTCTTCAACACTACATTAAACATTTTATTTACAGCAAACTTTTCCAAAAATACCTCACCTATAATTGGTTATTTGACTTTTTTCTAAGCTTGGGTCTTTCCGAATCAGCTGACCAAACACGGGTCTATCAACAGTGCAAAGACCCCAAAGTCGTAGAATTCCACAAAGTGCTTAAAAACTGCGAAAGGCTACCGAACTTGGCACACAGTCCTTCTGAGTAGTCGGTTGAGTGACAAGCGGCGTCGGCAGCAGGTAGAGGAGGTAGAGAGGACGGATTAGAGGTAAAGGGCCGCAGGGCGACAACCCTTCAGTAATGGGATTACAAGGGTTGGTGACAAGACAGGCGGACATTTGGTACGAACAACAGTCAAAATATTTCCTCCACTGGTATTTTTAGAACTCTTTTGTAACCCAACAAGATAAAATAGGAAATTAGCCATCGTTATGTTTTAGTATTGGTTATATTAATCGCATATTGCATGTTAAGAGCATAGATCAACTTCTATATATATGTTTAATATAGAATGGAAATGTTGTACATAATCATGCTAACGGTGACGTAGAGAGTAACATGTGCAAAATGGCATTTCTATTTGAGATTTTCATTCCATATTCAACAACTTTAAGTTAATCAAATGTGCTTAATATACCCTGATGACTTTCCCTGCCAGCTATCAAAACAAAAGAACATAAAGCCGAATTGAACATAAAATCTACAGTGCAAAGTTATGACAAACGTTCTTAGTGTTCAAATATTGATATCCCACCCAGACTTAATCCTAAATGTTGCCATTGAACATCGGCTTGTCCACCGGGATCATCTGAAAAGTTATCGGGCCGAGGGGAGGTGCTTAGTAGGAATATAGTAGAACTATTTAATACAGTACAAGTAAACGTAACACAACACAAATTTATTACAATATAAGCACAAAATGCACAAATATATTACAATACAAGTACAAAATGCACAAATATTATGGTGATCGATTTCGTTGAACCGAATCCGCGACACAGGAGCGCCTCTTACCTGGCTGAGGGGTTGTCATAAATAATTTTCGCTAGGGGTGCGACTCAGGAGCGCCTCCCCATCCCTTTTCGGAGGCGCTCCTGTGTCGCACCTAAAACTACCTGTCCTCGGCACTCTACCTGCGTCCTACCTGCTATCAAGCTCAGCTCGCGGGGCCTCCTGAATGCCTACCAATCTAATATCACAACAGCTACTATGATACTGACTTTGTTAGGTGCACTAAATATTTTGTAGGAGTAAGTGTAACATTGGTTCTTAAACGGTTTTACTAAAAGACCAATCAAAACTATTAATGTACTGTGATAAGTATTCTTAATAATGTTTCATTTTATTTTAATTAATAAGAGGTTAAACTATTGCAGAATTGTTTCAAAACAAGTTTGTTACTGTACAGATAAAATACACCCACGCTTGTTTATTCACACTAACTATCTTGGTCTTCGGATGTGGACCGCGTCACGTTTACTACATCAACTCCCGAAGACTAAGAAAATGATGTATTTATAGTCATCTTTTTAAAAAAATTATAAACTTGATACTATTTAGTTTTATGTAAAAGGAACATGTAGACACTCTTCCTTTGCTCATGACTTGCCCCTTTAACCCATGAGTACTAATTATTAAATATTAACCATAGTTTATACAAATTCGTAAAAGCCAAGCAGTGGTTTTAAAAAAATTGTATAATTTTATTACTTGGCAAGTTGTTTCAAAGAAATTGAAGAGTTGCAAAAAAATTCAATAACTACAAATAGGCTTGTAAATAAAGAATAAGTATTTCTTAGTTTTAATACGTAATAATTTGTATAACATTCTAAAATAATAAAATCAAATGAAATAAATTAGTTTCCAAAATATAATGATATAACTGTTATAACATATGGTGTAACTTATTTAAAAATTAAAATTGAGCTTTACATTTGAAAGAAGATAAATAACTAGTTTATCAGTTTTATCTAATTAAATCAAGAATTTATTGTGCAGGTGTAAAAATGTTCTGAGACTGGAAGACAATATAAGATATTTTATAATTTAATTTGATTTTGACGCTATTCATATTGAATTATCACTCGCTAATAAACGTCTTTTGATAATTTACGCTATCTAATTTCTATCTATTTCAATTATTTAATGGCTATTTTTCAAATGATTACAGTATTGACGATTCAACCTGCTTAGCCTTGATTTAATAGAAAGGACTATGAAAAATAGTTACTTAGGAATACGTCAAACGCTAACCAATCCACGATTTTACGTCTTATACATTACACATTTCTATGACTTAGAAGCGTGTCAATGAATCGGACTATAACAACTTATTTTAACATAGCTTATATTTACAATTTCAATACATAAAGGCTTTTTTATTTCTAAAGTAATTTGAAGTGTAAAATTTGCTAACAAACCCGGGAATCGAACCCGGATCATATGTAAATACTGTAACATGTATGCTTATTTTAATAAAAATACATATCGCCTACTGTTAGATTGCTCTCAAGTTGAACACAATCTCACCATAGATATCAAGAGCCCTTAGTTTTTGAACCCTTGTCAAACCCTTGTCACACTGGACCCGCGAGGGTACGACAGTGGAGCGCCTCAAGGGCAGGCGCTCCACTGTCGCAGTTGTGGTATTTCTTGGCTGACAGTTTTATTAGTTTTTGCCAGGCGCTCCACTGTCGCTCTCCCCGTTGAACCACGCTCACCTTCCTCAGACCAGAGGGATTCACAAAAGAATGGAAAATAGTATTTTACAACTCAATTTATAGGCTTATCACGTGACCCCATTGGCTGGAATCGTCAAAATGGCGGCTGCTGCGATACTATTGGTTAATCCCTATTGGCTGTTACTTCTGTTCTTTTAGTCGCTGAAAACACATTATTAAAAACTATTTCGGAATCAAAATTAATCTGTTCATTCATTAATCTATCACGATCTTTACATTTTTCATCAAAAATAAATAACTCTTCCCAAGAATTCATAATACGACCCTTCTTACAAACTTTTAGTATATCTACATTTTCATCTATTTTATTCAAACTGTGGCTACAATTCAGAAGGTATATAGCTAAATTAGATCTTTCAGGTTTCTTGTTTTTAAAAGCAGAGACGTGGTTTTTATATCTTTTGTTAAAATTTACAGTCTGACCTAGGTAAAACATATTACAATAATTGCAGTTAATCCTATATATTCCTGAATTATTGTATTTATCTTCAATTTCAATGTTCTGGTGTAAAATATTGGATATAGTATTACAAGTCTTAAAAGCTACTGATAATATAAGATAATATAAGAAATTCAATTTATCAATTCACCTAGAATTGATAAATTGAATTTCTTATATTATCTATTACCAACTTTTTGTGTAAACGGTCCATTTTAATGGAGGGATACATACTTCTTTTGTCATTTATCGGATTTATTTTTAAGTCTTGTTCGTTTATCGTCTCGAATTTTATTTTCTATTTTCTTCTTTATTCTACTTCCAATTTCATCAATGATTGATGCCTTGTATCCATTTGTAGTAGCTATTTATTTTATTACATTTATTTCCTGTTTTCTATCTGTAACACTTAATGGTATTGAATACGCCCTATACAACATACTTCTCAAGCTAGTTGTTTTGTGAGACAGGGGATGGACAGAACTGCTATTTATTGTACAATTGGTTTGAGATGGTTTCCTGAAAATTCTATATGACAGTTTGTTATGATCACGAATTTTTTCCAGATCCAAAAAGTTAATTTCACACATATATTCAATTTCACTGGTAAAACTAAGCTTCTGGTGGTGACAATTTAGTATATTTAACATATTATCTAAGTCAATACATGATTTCTCGTTAAATAAAACAAGAATATCAATTAAGACTATTTAATAACCATCACATAAAATTAAATCTAAACAAATTATTCCAGTATTTTAAAAATTAATAAAATGTATAACTATACAGAGGGTTTCATATTAAAATCCGTCTTTGAAGAATTATCTGCAAAAAAACTTTACTAAGACGTGTATCTCATTTTCGCCCTACGCAATACTTTTACTTATCTTAATTTTATTTATGATTGAGACGCTAATTGTCAAGATATGGAAAAATATAACTTGTCGATGAATGTGATGTATGTAGTATTTTTTACTAAATAAATGTCAACTGATCCATAAATATGGATGTGTATTAATTACCAAATAGACACCAACATCTTACAGTGGAAATTGAACCGTGTAGTATTTGTCTAAAGTTTGGCCAACTGACAGGTCTAATCATTGGTTACCTCGTTAGACAATATCCGAATCGCCAACAAACAACTATCCAACATTACCAACTAACAATGCTTCCCTAAGCGTATCTAGTTGTGTCCATGCAGATGGAATCCATTGTTACGACAAACAAAAAACAACAGAAAACTAAAAGTACCAAGAAAACTCATTTTACTGATGCTGACACGCTGTGTTAGTCCTGCGAGCTACATGTATTGGCCGGATTAAAAAAAGACCCAATTCCTGTACATTAAGGATGTTCGATCGAAAATTGTTTTTGAAATTTTTTTGAATAGTATCCATGTAAGTAATAATTGTGTTAACGGAAAAAACGCTAAACATTTCTTTATGGAGATATAGCTGCCCAAAGTGACTAATTTGGCCTTTTTGGTGCATAACTCATGAAGAAACCGTGTGATATCATTTATTTACATTTTGAGAATATAGTGGTCAAAAGGTACTAATCAACTTACTACATAGTAAATCTTAAAAATATATTATTTTTAAAGTGCTATTAATTATTTTTATATAAATGATATCTGTTAAAATTTTGAGTTGAAATGTTTACAGTCATCTTTGGCTAAAAAAGTAAATTAATAATATGTATAAAATGCATTGCTAGAGTTTACTATAAATGCGGGGGCTATAAGGGGGTGAGAGGGAACAATAGATCACTTGTTCGTTAGTGAGTCAGGATCTTTACTACTCTTAGGGGCAGTTGCGATAAAATCTAGAACAAAATTCCTTAAAGAGCTAAACTGAGCGCCCGGACGAACACCTTTTAAAAGGAATGGCCGCTTCCACAAACACACTTGTGACATAAATAATGAAGTGAATTTATTTCTGTAACTGTGCAGATATAACAATCTTACTTCTATAATCAGTCAAATTAATAAAAATAATGTGTATGTATATCTGATACAATTTGGCAACAATTTACTGGATTTCATCAAATTCAATTGAATAAACTAGTTTCTACAAGTATTTTTTCATGTAAACTAATGGTTTCAAAATTCTAGTAAATCTGTATCTAATTGATTTACTAGTTATGTAGTATCTAATTTATAAAAAAGAATTACTAATTACCTAACTAGTTTTTTTGTAACCTGCTATGTATGACCAAATAACTGGTAACTTTTTTGGTTAGACTTCCACAGTTAACACTATTTTGTTCAAATCCTTGGTCTTCGGAATATGATAGCGTAAATAAATGCCGTGCATTACACATGGTATTAGCCAACCTTTCGGCCTCGATACAAAGAGCCATCATCTGGGCAACAAACTGCAATTACATTATGCTGACTCAATGTGGTGTTATCATTTAATGCAGTCTGTCACCCTGATGATGGCTCTCTGTATCAGTCCGAAACGGTATATAATATGGTCATCTTCCGAAGACCAAGAATTTCTGCAGAACTGTTAGCTTAACTAACTTTGATAATAAAATTTAATTCATATATTTAATCTCTCTAATATATGTAAGCAGTAAGTCCTTCTCTTTTAAATTAAATTTTTCGTCTAGATCTACATATGTTAAGTTTTAGAGTATAAATAAGAATTGATGATAAATAGCCGTTGAGTTGCCTACTGTCACTTAATTAACGATAAATAGCCGTTGAGTTGCCTACCGTCACTTAATTAACGATAAATAGCCGTTGAGTTGCCTACTGTCACTTAATTAACTATAAATAGCCGTTGAGTTGCCTACTGTCACTTAATTAACGATAAATAGCCGTTAAGTTGCCTACTGTCACTTAATTAACGATAAATAGCCGTTGAGTTGCCTACTGTCACTTAATTAACGATAAATAGCCGTTGAGTTGCCTACTGTCACTTAATTAACGATAAATAGCCGTTGAGTTGCCTACTGTCACTTAATTGACGATAAATAGCCGTTGAGTTGCCTACTGTCACTTAATTGACGATAAATAGCCGTTGAGTTGCCTACTGTCACTTAATTGACGATAAATAGCCGTTGAGTTGCCTACTGTCACTTAATTAACGATAAATAGCCGTTGAGTTGCCTACTGTCACTTAATTAACACTTGTAATATGTAGACAAACACAAATGCATTCCTAATACATTTTCATGTCTGTTAACATAGGTTCGACATGTATAGGCCTACAAACAATACATGCTGGTCTACAGACATGTTTACGTATTAAATCCCTAAAGCCATTGTATAAATAAAAACATGTTATTATTTTTCACTCATGAACTTTGTTTTGACAACCCATTGGTTTTTATGAATTGTGATAGTGAAGCATTTATGATGTTAGTGAAAAAAATAATCATTTTTAAAAGTGTACATATTAAATAAAATATTTTATGACGATTATAAGATTTAAATGCATAGCACGTTATGAAACACCTGTTATGACAAATTAAAGTGAAATTAAAAAATGATTTTTATAAATGTTCTAGATATTGTTAGTTATATGAAACTGTACTCTGTGTACACAACGAGGTTTTTTTTATACGTCATTAAATTTGATTAATTACTTGTTATTTATTAATTTATTGTTTTCTTGTTGTGTGCTATTTTTATTCCTTACCTCTGTTGTTATTACATTTTCTCTATTGTTGTGACTTTGTAAATATACTTATAATTAGGTGCATGGAAAAATAAGACAAATATTTATATTTTGAAACTGGGAAATTAGTACACTGATAATTAATTGATATTTAAAACTATTATATTTATTGTCTTTAGTTGATAATCTTTATAAAATGTATTGCATGGACTCGTGGTGAACAATAGAAGCTGCTGCTAGTATTAATATAATTAGTGAATTATAACAGTATGTAAAATTTTGAAACGGCGCGTACCCTGCGAGGTGTATGGAGCATGTATTGTTTTACTCGAAATTATTTATGAATAAAGGATTTCTGACTATCAGTATTTACAATTGTTAAATGCCAAATTACAAGAGGAAAAGTGTTTAAAAATAATTTTAAAAATTTATAAATAGAGTGGTCATGGTATTACTGCTGAATGAGGAAAATATTAACAATATTTTAGAGTACAAAGAACACGTTGGTGCCCGGTCAAAATCTTTTTATCGTCCTTTATGAAGAGGATGAGATAATGAAAGATGGTGCTGATGAAGAAAGCAGTGGAACAAAGAAGTCACCGGCAGTGGGATGAGGAAGAGCTGGACACTGGGAATTCGGTTACCCTTGGCTGGAGGGGGGGGGGGTGTTACTAGGCCAGAAGGCGAATGACCGGCCGCGACCATTTATGAAGACAGCCGCCGCTCAGCTAGTTCCCACAGCTTCAGCTCCACAGCAGTCTGATTCACCGATGGGTAAAAGTATGTCTCAATAGGTTATTACAACAGTTTAACTTGAGAATAATATTTAGAAAAACGATTTAAAACAATCGTCACAGCTCAAAATTAGGTAAATTGTATGGAATGACCAACAATTTAATTTTCAAACAAAAGGCCTGCTTACATATGTTACAGAAAGTAATTTATTTTTGGTAAGTAATTAAATTTTTTTTGACTTTAAATTCAAACGTTAAAATTTTTAACGAACCTATGGTATACATAAAAACTCTTTAAACTTATAAAAAATCTTTAAATCTGACAATTTTATTTTAAGTCCCTAGTATAGGCCTAAGCTATATATCTAAAAAAAGAACTTTGATTATACGTTTTTAACCGGTAATAATTGTTATAAACGTGTTTTTTATATTTTATTTATTTAGATTTGAAATGCTTAATTTTTATTGTTCTTAAATGTTATTTGGTTTATTTATTTTTTGTTTGTGTTTTTATTATTTTTGTAATAAGTAAGAATATATTTTAATACCTGGTCGGATAGGACATATACCACGCTCTAAGGTTACATTTTGAAACAAATATTGTCAGTTTCAATTAGCTGGTTTAGACACCTGAAAAATAACAAACACAACGTTTTGACAGGTATAAAACTGTATAAATTGTACCAAATATAAAACCTCTTTCTTTATTTACCCATATAAATTTAAATACATTCATACGAAAATATTTTTAAATGTGTTACCTGCCGAAACGGTAAGTTTTCTCAAAAAAAAAAAAAAAAAAACAAAAAACAAAAAAATGACTTGTTTGATTTTCAGCAAACTTTTCCAGTAAAAAATTTGCATTTATTACTTTCAGCAAGTGCTATTGTGTAAAAATATAGACTGGTGAAAAACTGAAAGATTCAATTTCACTCTAGCTAAAAATTTGACAAAAATGTCTGAACCACATCCACAAAAGAATTTGACGTTTAGGCATGAAACTGTCAAAATCTGGTTAATATGTAACTTCTTTTACGGAGAACTGCTTAAAAAAATCTTTTAGAGATCGATTCTGTCCATACCTAAAATGATTCTGCAAGAAAAATGTTCACATATAAAAAAAACTCAGTATCAAAAATGTAGAAGAACAAATCGAACATCAGCCTTTATATTATACAGTGGTACATTTCCTGTAAATGTCGATGCAAACCAAAGCACATGGTCAACAACGTTACAATTAAGAATTTGTTCATCTGCTATTTTAAAAATATTCAATTTGCCAAAATTATTTTTATGATCAAATACTTAATATTGAAGAGTTTTACATTATTCCAAGAAAACTTTAACTTTTGAAAGGAATGTGATAAATTCAAGCATTTATTGTTTTTAAGTTTCTTAATGAATTTCAAATACTTTATAGCTATCGTATTATAAAACAGGACATTTCACGCACTGTTAAGTTACATAAACTAAGCTAATTCCTTCAAATAATGTCCATAAAAGGCGACATTAAGGGAAGATACCAATTTCAGACCTCTCATCCTAGCACTTACTGTCGGCACATAAATTGTTTACCTGAGTCTCGTAGTTGTTTACAAAGACACTAAGAAGTCTATGAAAAATCCAATCACGCCATTGTTTTCCTCGTATAATTGTACGTTATGCCTGACGTATAGATTTTTTATTTTATTGTAAGTTTCAATAAATGTTCCTAGTTGGAAAAAGTACCGGAATTATAACTAGTTTTCACTGTACATTAAATTTATACTTAACTCAAACTACTCAAAACACCTTTTATGTATGCATTTATATTTCAATATTTAGTTGACAATATAATTTTCCATAAGTTTTTATAAATTACAGAATTTTAAATTTTCAATGAAAAAAGTTCTAACTAAACAACGTTTTTTTTTTTTTTTTGCTTCTGGAGGTCGTACAATTATTTAATTTGTCACGTTGAAATCGTTATGAAATGTTTAAGAACGTTAAACTACTTTTGAATGCATAAGTAAATAGAGTGATTTTAAATTGATCCAAACTAATTTAAAATCACTCTAAATTGATAAATTTAAATTTATTATTTATATTTCAGTTTTTAATTAACGATTGAATAGTAACAGTATCCGACTTGGTTTTGAGCTTGAGTTAGCCATAGATAGAAGATTGTAAACAAATAGTACATCCATTAATTTATACAAAACAACTACTTAAATTCAAAATTAAACATTATACACCATTATTGTACCCTGCCTACTGTTAAATCATAATTTTATAGATTATTTTGATTACTATGTGTATAGTTGATAAATGATATACAGTTGTATGAGTGGGCAGTTGGGTCAATACTACTGTGCGTGTATGTGTGGGTGGGTGGGTAAATACCACTGTGCGTGTATGGGTGGGCGGGTGGGTCAATACCACTCTGCGTGTATGGGTGTTACACTGCTATTGACAAATTTTTCGTCTTCATTTGTATACCACTGTACTTGTATGGGTGGGTGGGTGGTCAATACCACTGTGCATGTATGAGTGGGCAGTAGGGTCAATACCACTGTATGTGTATGGGTAGGTGGGTGGGTCAAAACCACTGTACATGTATGAGTGGGCGGGTGGGTCAATACCACTGTATGTGTATGGGTAGGTGGGTGGGTCAATACCACTGTACATGTATGGGTGGGTGGGTGGGTGTAAGTTTAAGAAGAGTCTTATAGGCTTTATAAATATATATTTATAAAAAATAATATAATTATGTATGTTGTATAGAGTGGTTAAGATAAAAATATACATTAATAGTAGCAATAATATTTTGAATATATTTTCAGTATTTTAACACAAAATTAAAACTTACTTCAGCTTACTTCATATTAAGGCCAAATAGCATTTATAAATTATAACCAATAGAATTATTTACTTTAATAATACGTCAGTCTGACCCAGATAAATATAATAACGCGAAAATAGTGGTCAATTAAAATCTTTATTTCTAAACTATTTTTTTAAATTTTTTTTAATATAACGATTTGTGATTTTATTACACAAAAAAATTTCTAGATTTTAAGATTTTTAAACAAAATTAATAACTAAACATTTAGAATTGTATCAATTTGTTTAGAATTTTAATGATTAGACATGTTTTTGAATCAATACAAATTTGAGCTGTACAAATTGTGAATTACCTTTTAGATGTAAATAGGTTTGAAATAATTTTCATAATAAACAATTTTAATCTGTAATATAACCAGACCTGACTACATACAGTTCTAAGAATAAAGGGAAAGTAACTTTCTCTAAAGACGCACTGGTAAACTGTAATCTTTCCCAGCCCAGAAATTCGACCCCTCCCCCTCTAAACCTGACATGTACGCAAACAAGAAGTCACATATGATAAATAGTAATTTTGGCTAAATCTATTTTATTTTTATATCAATTATGAAAATATTAAGACTAGGACAAAAAATTAAAACTTCAAATATTAATTACAGTTGTCATAAACGGGAACCACATACAGTATTTGATTTTTGATTTAAAAATAAAAAAAAAACAGAACATGAATGCATCCTGCAAACTTGGCATGCTCTTGAAAGGTATCAAATCAACCTCAGATCTTTAAAAAGACTAAGTGATAAAAAATATATTTAAAAATATACAAAATGTATAACCCTGACATGGCTTATTCAAGAGCAGTAAAGAAATTCAAGATAATTTTCCTCTGAATTAAAATATTTAAATATTTTTACAAAAACGAAACATGTGGGCTTCTAGTCCATGCAAAAAAATATAATATGATGGGCTGGCATCGAAACGTGCAGGGTTGTTCCATTGTGTATATAGTAGACCAACACCTACTTTGAGGCGGAAAACGCAGTCGACCGCGCTAATAGCCCACCTTTCGAAGCCATTGTCACCCGTAAGCTGGGTCGGGAGGCCGGCGGGCAGCCAATTAGTCACACGTATTGCTCCGAGTACCGATACGATTTTTTCCAGATTCAATTTTATGGAAATATAAGTCATGTTACGTTTTTCATCGCGGCCTGCTGTTAATCGTGATATAAAATTTGACGCAAATCGGTGAAAACTGAGTGGTTAAAATGCACTTGCTTAATGTGTTTGAAATAGCAATAAGGATTTAATTTAATAATACTACATAAATAAAACTAGAGTCATGTATTTACTAAAGAAAAAAACATTACACAGTCATGAACAAACGAACCAAGAACATTGAAAATTAATTCTTAAGTATTGTAGTAATATTAAACGAAACCTGTTCGATTTACTACGAGGATGCGACGAGAATTAAAAATTATGATTTTGGATGGAAAGTTTACCTTTGATTACTAAATTAACTCAAATCTTTCATGCTTAGTATGATCGATGCACCACGGTCATTACTGGTTCCGCATCATTAGCAAAGGGATGGACGTGATTCATACTTCCCTTCGGTTCTGGCCGTCCCAACATCCGGCCTTAATTATGTATTCTGGGAATACATAAGTTCCACCAATGTTACTAATATTATACTGAGGTAACTGTTTAGTCGCTGTGGTCAGTTTATGTTTGCGGGTTATTCGGTGAAGAATCAAATTTTTGAGTGCAATGGCAGAAGTTAGGACTTCGTCTCCGGAGAAGTATATCACCTCTAAGAGTAAACAGGCATACACCAGTGCGGAAAGACGTCTTATTTTACAAGTTTACCGAGTCTTACGAACAGAAAATCCGGGAATGTCGAAGAGAGATGTGGCGGAAAGAGTAGGCGTGTTGACAGGATCGAGCAGAGTGACTGTGGAGCGGCTAAAAAAAGAAGCGAACGACGGCCCTGTTGTGACACCCGGAAAAAAACGTCCTCGTCAAGTAGGCAAACGAACAAGGATCGCGATTTTCGACGATTTCCAAAAGAATAGTATCAAAAGAAAAGTTCATTCGCTACTAAGGCAAAACATACCACCTACAGTAAAAAAAGTCAATGCAATGATCAATGATGATCCCGAGCTTCCAAATATGTGCCAAGAAACCACGAGAAAACTGATGATCGATCTAGGTTTTAAGTACGAAAAAAGAAATCGCTGGGCCATACTGATTGAACGGCAAGATATAATACTTTGGTGGAGAAGATATCTAATGAAAATTAAGAAATTTAGAGAAGAGGGAAAGAAGATTTTTTATTTGGATGAAACGTGGTGCAACGCTGTACACACAGTGAAGAAAGCATGGACGCCCAGTTACATAAAGTCGGCAAAGCAAGCGTTCATTAATGGAGAAACAACTGGCCTGCACAATCTTCCTGGGAGAGGTGGACGCCATATTGTTGTGCACATAGGCAGTGAGACGGGGTTTTTGAATGACCCAAACGATCCATCAGAAACAAACGACGCTCGATGGATTTTTAGGGCAAAAAAGACAGCGAAGATGAGCAATGCGACGCATCACGACGAAATGAATGCGGCTGCCTTTGAAGAGTGGTTTTCCGGAATCATGCACTTACTTCCACCAGATAGTGTAATTATAATGGATAACGCGTCTTATCATAGTGAGACATTAAAAAAACTTCCGAACATGAGCTGGAACAAACTCAAGATTCAATAGTGGCTGACAGAGAACGGCGTGGAATACAATCAAAAAGATGTCAAGGCAGAACTACTCGACCATATCCCAGCGCATTTTAAAATGGAAGCCAAGACGTATAAAGTCGACAAAATCGCCGAAGAACATGGTCACACGGTACTCCGTCTCCCACCTTATCACTGTGACCTAAACCCGATAGAGTTGGTATGGGCCCAAGTCAAAAATGCTGTTGCCATGGCCAATACTGACTACAATATGTCTTCAGTTGAAGAGGATCTACATAAGGCGATAAACAACGTCACTGCCGAGAACTGGAAAAAATGTGTCGAACATGTGAAGAAAATTGAGGCATATATGTGGGATCTTGATGGAATAAGCGACGAAGTGCAGGACAGGATTGTTGTGATGGAAACAGTGATGACACCGAGGAAGAATCCTGGAGCAGTGATGAAGTCAGTGATGGCGAGTCGAACGACGAGTTGGCTTTTCCTCTATGAAGTAAGCTGTTATTCTTTAATTTCATAAATAAATATTAAGGATTTACCGTTACAAAGAAAAATAAGTATCAACAATAGATTTGACTTTGAAATACAAACTTTTTGTTTCTAAATACATGCATTTAGTTATTATTCAGCTGTTAAAGTAATTAACTTTAATCGTTAACACCAATTTTTTTTATTTTTAACATTGAATTTTGTAACTAGTTTATATCTATATTAGGGCTATACAAATAAAGCTCTGACGTAAATAAGGGTACGTTTAGGATAGTTTAGGATTGCCCGAGCGTGTAAACAAAATTTAAATCGCCTAAAATGACTCAATATTTTACTTCTAATATGGCAGTTAAATGGTTTACTTTATTCGGCTGCTTATTATTATCTGTCAGTGTACATAATTTTCTTTGCTTTGTTTAAATGTTTAAAAATGTTATCCATTCATTTTATTTTTGTTATTTTGTTATTAATTATGTTTATTGGACCTTTTTGGTAATGTAAATAGATGTAAAATACTTCTATAGAGTCTAATTATTGTCTTCCTTTGTTCTAAAATTGTTAGATATTTTTAATGTTTGTGAATTTTAAAATGACACATTACATTTTCCTTGTATTTCGTTCTTAAGACCAAGATAAATACATCAACTCTGTTGTATATTTTGATCTTAGCTAGTTTGTTAATGGCTGTGCAATGTTTTTTTTATTTTGTAAATACAGTTTAAATAGGTTTAATTTAACATTATTACAATACTGATCAGTTATTAATTCCATTAAGCGATATTTTTTAATTGTAAATTTTCTTGGTTCGTTTGTTCATGACTGTGTAATGTTTTTTTTCTTTTGTAAATACATGATTCTAGTTTTATTTATATAGTATTATTAAATTAAATCCTTATTACTGTTTCAAACACATTAAGTAAGTGCATTTTAACCACTCAATTTTCACCGATTTGCGTCAAATTTTATATCACGATTAACAGCAGGCCGCGATGAATAACGTAACATGACTTATATTTCCATAAAATTTAATCTGGAAAAAAATCGTATCGGTACTCGGAGCAATACGTGTGACTAATTGGCTGCCCGCCGGCCTCCCGACCCAGCTTACGGGTGACAATGGCTTCGAAAGGTGGGCTATTAGCGCGGTCGACTGCGTTTTCCGCCTCAAAGTAGGTGTTGGTCTACTATAGTAATTGTTACATTTTGAGAACTTGTTAAATCATATCTAATTAGATGAAGTTAGTAATAACAATATATTTAAATTTATTTTCCCAATAATCTTTAAATGCACATTATTTGTATAGTAAATTTGTTGATCATCTTCATTGAAAATATCAACAGTTTTGATAGCTAAAAATATCCCTGCCAAAGATAATAATATTAATATTCCATACGAGTCTTTTATCCTGTCTTTAAGGTTATCACCAAGAAGTTCAACAATTTATTTAGTTTTTAAAGTTGGCATCACTGTATTTTACATGACCACCCTGGCGAGTAGACTACCAACCACTAAAGTAGAAAACAAAGGATGCAATCAAGGACGACTGAAGTTCAGGCAAAGTGGTTGACCATGAATAATGTAATGTAAATTACTTGACTGGTATAAAATCAGCTGATCACTCAAGTGACATTTCGACACTGTCTTCTACTTCCAAATAGACGGGAAGACAGCACATGGCCTAAATGTTAGCACATAGTGCACGCACTCGAAGAGTGTTTTGTAATTCAAATTCAAGTTTCTCAGTGGTACAAATCTTTGTATTTATATTTTATAATGCGCAATTAATTATTCTTTAGGTATTTAGTAATTATATTGTATATAGCAATATAAACATAAAATTGTCATATTCAATAATCCACCTGCCAATATGTATAATAATCTTATATGTATGTTCAGTGTACAAACATGTATTGATGTATGTAAATTGAACTTGTATTCTTGTAAAATATTCCAGAGAAATAATTATGAATGAATGTAAATATTTTAATTAAATATTATTATTTATTTTGTTTGTATATTTATTTATTATTCTTTATTATTAATTTCAGGTATTACTGCAATGTACAATGTATGTACTGCATTACAGACATTACTATTGGATATGTTGTGTTACAGCTTAGAATAATATTTTCTGTGGCTATACAGCTACTAATGCTGTTTCTCGGCCATCTTGGTTTCAGATATTAGGCCTATTGTTAGAGTTAACTAATTTTCCATCATTGTACAGCATTATTATTTTTTGGAATATTGGTTAAAAATTAAAGTACCAGGTTGTGAAAACAATTAAATTAAGCTAGAATTGTGTTTATAGACCTATGTAATGAGTAAATAATATGTTAGAAATAAGTAGGTCTACTGTCATTGACTGTTCCAGAGGTGCTATTAGACCATTATTATTATAGGTGAAGATTATTTTCACTTATAATTTTCAAGGAACGTGGATTATACAGTCTAAAGGTGAGTGGATGATCAACTTGTGGTAGTCAAAATGTTTTGTCTTAGGTTCAATAAAGTTCTAAAGAGCAACCCAGCATACCTATGAGGTAAACCTAAACTCTTCGTCCATAAGACGGGGGTAGAACTAGTCTTGTTACATGAAGTGCCAAATTACTCAATAAGGTTCTGTAACAGTGTCCACGTGTCCTCGAGGTTGACATTAGATAAAGGCTGATAAATAGGACATTTCCCCGAGTGAAGAGTTCACTTCATAGGTTATTAGGTAGTCTAATGTTTTTACTGTTACTGGCCTTTCACCACAACTGAACATGAGTTTTAGTGAATGTATAGAGTGATCTAGACTTTACGTTGTCACAAAACATTCCTAAGTATGCCTATAACATTTTAGTTTTCTTATGTCAGTTGAAATTTGATCAACAAACATTCCTGAACAGTCCTTTGATGTGTAATTCCCATATGTCAATTTATCATTTAGGCAAACAATATTCCGAGTAGTTCTATAACGTGTCACTTCCTAGTTACAAAACATTCCTCAGTAAACAGTTTGTCACATAACTTTCTCGAGTGTCTTATAACGTTATAACTTCCCTTATGTCGGTCTACCATTTAGTCACATAACTTTCCAAAATGATCTTATAACGTTTTGGCTCCCCTATGTTATTATGTCATTCAGTCACATAACTTTCTCGCATGGTCTTATTCCGTTTTAGGTTCGCTATGTCGGTCTACCATTTAGTCACATAACTTTCCAAAATGATCTTATAACGTTTTGGCTCCCCTATGTTATTATGTCATTCAGTCACATAACTTTCTCGCATGGTCTTATTCCGTTTTAGGTTCGCTATGTTGGTCTACCATTTAGTCACATAACTTTCTCGAATGGTCTTATATCATTTTAGCTTCCCTATGTCAGTATGTAATTCAGTCACATACCTTTTTCCATGGTTTTATAACGTTTTAGCTTCACTATGTCATTCATTCACATAACTTTTTCTCGTGCTCTTATATCGTTTTAGCTTCCTTATGTCAGTTTGTCATTTAGTCACATAACTTTCTCGAATGGTCTTATATCATTTTAGCTTCCCTATGTCAGTATGTAATTCAGTCACATACCTTTTTCCATGGTCTTATAACGTTTTAGCTTCCCTTCTGTGAGTCCACCATTTAGTCACATAACTTTCTCGAATGGTCTTATAATTATTTTGTCTTTCCCTGTATTAGTCTACCGTTCTCGACTGGTCTAATTCTGTGAGTCCACCATTTAGTCACATAACTTTCTCGAATGGTCTTATAATTATTTTGTCTTTCCCTTCTGTGAGTCACTATGTCAGTCTACCATTTAGTCACATAACTTTCTCGAATGGTCTTATAATTTTTGTTATCTTCCTCAGTGTCATTCTAGTATTTAATCACATAACTTTCTCGAATAGTCTTATATCGTTTTAGCTTCCCTATGTCAGTATGTAATTTAGATACATACTTTTTTGCATGGTCTTATAATGTTTTAGCTTCCCTATGTCATTCAGTCACATAACTTTCTCGCATGGGCTTATACAGTTTTATCTTCCTCTGTGTCAGTCTACCATTTAGTCACATAACTTTCTCGAATGGTCTTATACTGTTCTGTTATCCTTCCTCTGTGTCAGTCTACGACTTAGTTACATCAATTTATCGAATGGTCTTATAATGCTTATCTTTCCCTGTATCAGTCTACCATTTAGTCAAGTCACATAACTTTCTCGACTGGTTTTAAACCGTTTCAAACTCACTGTGTCAGTCTACCATTTAGTCACATAACTTTCTCGAATGGTCTTATAATGTTTTATCTTTCCATGTATCAGTCTTCCATTTAGTCAAGTCACATAACTTTCTCGACTGGTCTTAAACCGTTTCAACTTCACTATGTCAGTCTACCATTGAGTCTCATAACTGTCCTGAGTAGTGCTCCAACGATTTATGAAAGCTCGAATCAAGACCCGATTCTATATCACCCTTCGAGAGAAGTCTATAAATTGGTCTCAATTTCATTGAATACAGCGATTTGAAATGCAATTTTGCACGGAACGTTTCTGGGAGGTTACTTTCGTCCACAGAGTATGGCACGTTATTCCATACGCGTGTAATAATAACCGCTCAGAGGTCTTTGACTTTTGCTACCTCGATGTTAGCATTGCGTAACCAGTGTAGCGTTTACTTACGACAATGTCATGTAAGTTGCAATCTGTAACTAACGTACATCAGCGGTTTGGTGGGTCGAACATATCCTGTTTAATAAACAATTTCAGTCTAATTTCAAGATCGTATAGTTAACTTTAAGTACCGTACGTTCATAGCATCATTATTACTGTCAGCAAGATAAACTGCTATTAACGAATAGATTGTAATGTTACATAAAGGCAACAAATTTATTGTCTTAAATAAATAAATTATCTAAAATTACTACTGTATCTACAGTCTATAGACAATCATAGCTATTGTGTGATCATGGAAAATTAAATCATCCAGCCAACACTCCTTTTGAATTAAATCTGCATTGTTCCCAGGTGACAAACTTTAGCTATGTTGAATTGTTAATACAGCTGTTTCTGAGGTAGTTTTGTGATATATGAAGTAAAACTTTCTTGTGCCAGACAGTTAACCCTCTGACGTTTGGTCAGAGGTATATTCCTGATTTTCACTCTTAATTATGAATTGTAGTTTTATTTTAAATTAAAAAGTAAAATTGTACACAAATCTTTTACCTATCCAAAGGTTTTATTACTTCATGAAAACTGTAACAGCAATAAAAAACACAAGAAGAACTCCCATAGATAGTTCAACACAAAAAATACAAAGCCATATATAATAGATTAACAAACAAGATGGTAGACAAATAAAATATCTACTAATCGAAAATATATAGCCACAATAATTTGAATTTGTCTATAAGGGGAGTCGGATGACCCCCTGGGTCTAAATTTTCAATTTTTATTTTTTTGCTGAAATTAGTTTTAAATATATTCCTATTTATTTTAAAACAAATTTCATGCAAATCCGTTGAGTCAAACTCAATTTACATCACTTTTTATAAAGCAATACATGGAGAGTTTAACTGTAACTGTGCAACTTTAAATGCGATTTCCCGAAAGTTTAGATTTTTTCCACTTATGTACCTTTTTCTCAGGAACCAATAAAGATATCTTTACAATTTTTTTTTTTTTTCACTTGAAGGGAAAATTAAGGAGCACACTTTTGACCCGGGCTTTTAGCGAAATTCTTATAAATAAATTTTTTATTACAGCTTTTTTACAAAAAATCTGTAATTTTTTGATATATTTTTTAAAAAATCCTAACCATACTAATTTTTTGAATAACTTAAAAACCCCGGGTCAAAATCTTAATTAAAGTCTAATAAAAGTAACTAAAAAAAAAATCATGTTGATATCTTATATAGTTTCTGAGAAAAAGGTACACAAACTTGATCAAATTAACATTGGCAGCATAGGGCCATCCGACCCCCCTTTTTTAACAACCAAGCTTGTTGTGTAGGCTCACTAAACAAATTTCCTAAAGTTGGTTGTTGATGGACTAGTCATATTCACACACGAATCTGTAGGCTTTCTAAATCGATTTACTCTAGACGGTTGATAATAGACCAGCCATCCTCACATACGACTCTGAAGGCTCACTAAACCGACTTACTCTAGACGGTTGATAATAGACAGCCATCCTCACATACGACTCTGTAGGCTTACTAAACCGACTTACTCTAGATGGTTGATAATAGACCAGCCATCCTCACATACGACTCTGTAGGCTTACTAAACCGACTTACTCTAGATGGTTGATAATAGACCAGCCATCCTCACATACGACTCTGTAGGCTCACTAAACCTACTTACTCTAGATGGTTGATAATAGACCAGCCATCCTCACATACGACTCTGTAGGCTCACTAAACCTACTTACTCTAGACTGTTGATAATAGACAGCCATCCTCACATACGACTCTGTAGGCTTACTAAACCGACTTACTCTAGATGGTTGATAATAGACCAGCCATCCTCACATACGACTCTGTAGGCTTACTAAACCGACTTACTCTAGATGGTTGATAATAGACCAGCCATCCTCACATACGACTCTGTAGGCTCACTAAACCTACTTACTCTAGATGGTTGATAATAGACAGCCATCCTCACATACGACTCTGTAGGCTCACTAAACCAGCTCCCTCTAGATGGTTGTTAATGGACTAACCATTCTTACACACGTTTATATCTTGACATTTTAAAACCTCAAATGTCGACTTATATGGGACTTTTATACTTGTTGTGACATTTGAACATGATCTATTCAACAATCTAAGTCTAACTGTTGGAGGAGTATGCCATACCAGCTAGAACTGGAAATAAAAAGTACAAATTACCCTCACCTCCCACCTTGAACCTAGTAGCTCTTTTAATAATATGTGACGCGCCTGGTAAAGGTTTTTACCCAGTTGGTAATTTGCTCGTATTAAGCAGAACCTGCTAAACGGCTTCCAGAGCACAGACCACGCTGCATGATGAGTAATGAGTGTCCTGCAGCTCTGACCGAGAGGACCAATACACTCTTTAGGAATCAGATTTCATTAAAAAGGACACAGGAGAAGTTAAGCACCGGTACTTGCAATTGGTGTAAATTTATCATCTGGTTAATAAGACACAAGTTATTGTCACTTTGAAATAAAATGTGAATAAATATAATATACCAATGATTTAAGTGTCACTGGATGTGCAAAACAGCATCATAATTCATGTTCGTGTATAATATGAGCAAATTGGGATTCTACATTTTATTTGGGTAAGATGGTTTATTGAGCCTTACAAGGTCGTGTGTGAGGATGATTATTACATGACCAACCATATATAAGGAGTTGATTCACTAAGCCTACAGAGTTGTATGTGGAGATGGTTGGTTCATTTCAATTAATCTAAAAGTAGTAAGTCTATTCAATGAGTCTAAAAAGTCGTGTACGAGGAGTGTTAGTCCATTAACAACCATCTAGAGTAATTCGGTTTATTGAGCCTACAGATTCGTATGTGAGGATGGCTAGTCCATTAACAACCATCTAGAGTAAGTCGGTTTATAGAGCCTACAGATTCGTATGTGAGGATGGCTAGTCCATTAACAACCATCTAGAGCGAGTTGGTTTAGTGAACCTACAGAGTCGTATGTGAGGATGGCTAGTCCATTAACAACCATCTAGAGTAAGTCGGTTTATTGAGCCTACAGATTCGTATGTGAGGATGGCTAGCTATTATCAACCATCTAGAGTAAGCAGGTTTAATGAAACTACAGATTCGTATGTGAGGATGGCTAGTCTGTTATCAACCATTTAGAGTAAGTAGGTTTAGTGAGCCTACAGATTCGTGTGTGAGGATGGCTGGTCCATTAACAACCATCTAGAGTAAGTCGGTTTATTGAGCCTACAGATTCGTATGTGAGGATGGCTAGTCTATTAACAACCATCTAGAGTAAGTAGGTTTAGTGAGCCTACAGAGTCGTATGTGAGGATGGCTAGTCCTTTAACAACCATCTAGAGTAAGTAGGTTTAGTGAGCCTACAGATTCGTATGTGAGGATGGCTAGTCCATTAACAACCATCTAGAGTAAGTCGGTTTATTGAGCCTACAGATTCGTATGTGAGGATGGCTGGTCTATTATCAACCATCTAGAGTAAGTAGGTTTAGTGAGCCTACAGATTCGTATGTGAGGATGGCTAGTCCATTAACAACCATCTAGAGTAAGTAGGTTTAGTGAGCCTACAGATGCTTATGTGATGATGGTTGGTCATTTAAAATAATATACAGCGCAGTGTATGAGGATGTTGGTCCATTTACAAATATTTGGTGGAAGTTTGTTTGATTGAGCTTACAAAGTAATATGTGAGCATGGTTGGTCTTTACTGCCATCTAAAGTAAGTCGGTTTATGAGCCTTTAAAGTCGTATTTGAAGATATTGATCCATTTTAAATAATCTGATGTCGGTTGTTTATAGAGTCAAGAAAGTCGTATGTGAGGATAGTGGACTATTTACAATCATCAAGTTTAGGTTGATTTAATGATCCTACATAGTCGTATGTTAATAAGGTTGTTCCAACCAAAGTTGTCGATTGTGCGTGGATTTGGTGAGCGTAAACATTGTATGTGATGAATGATTGTGGTTGTATGAGTCCTCTATTGTTTGTAAATATGGTGATATATTCGTATAAGAAGAAGGTTGCTGCATCCAAAGTCGTCTGTTATGTGTGGATTTGATGAGCTTAGGCACTCATATGTGAAGATGGTTGATCCGTCCTCAGTCGTCTGATGTATTTGAACTAGGTTGTCCCAACAACAGTCGTCTGTTATATGTGGATTTGATAAGCTTAGGCACTCGTAGGTGAAGATGGTTGATCCGTCCTCAGTCGTCTGTTGTATTTGAACTAGTTGTACCAACAACAGTCGTCTGTTATATATGGATTTGATGAGCTTAGGCACTCGTATGTGAAGATGGTTGATCTGTCCTCAGTCGTCTGATGTATTTGAACTAGGTTGTACCAAAATAGTCGTCTGTTGTATGTGGATTTGATGAGCTTAGGTACTCGTATGTGAAGATGGTTGATCCGTTCTTAGTCGTCTGATGTATTTAAACTAGGTTGTACCAACAACAGTTGTCTATTGTATGTGGATTTGATGAGCTTAGGCACTCGTATGTGAAGATGGTTGATCCGTTCTTAGTCATCTGATGTATTTGAACTAGGTTGTACCAACAACATTCGTCTTTTGTATGTGGATTCAGTGAGACAGTCATTTGGCAATGGTTTTCTCAGCTACAGTCGACTATTGAGGTAGATTGTCTCTTGGTGAATGAACTAACTCGAAAATGTCATACAGGCTGGTGGGGACACTTTGGATAGTTTTATCAGGGCCCCTGGGACGAAGCCTAGGAATGTTGTTATATTTCCGATACTTTTCCAACTGTCTTTAGCTCTTTAGCTTAAAATTGAATCTTATCAAGCTATTCTGTCTTATCCGTAGCTCACAAAATTTCATGGGTACCGATTCGCTCAACGAATTAAATACAGTATATAGATTCTGTTTAAAGTGTCAGAATATACTTTAATTTGCTTTAACATATTTGCATTTAATTTGTCTATAAATCATAGCTTTAAATATTAGATGGTAGCAGTTGTTTAGTACTAATTTAAAACCTCATTTCAACCTAAAGAACAAAGACTTACAATGACGCTGGAAAAATGTCTGATCAGGTCGTATTTTTAAAACTCATTTATATTCTATCTGTTATTGCAGTACTTAATGTTTGTCTCGATAACATATACTTCATAAAGGTTACAGGGAAGGTCATTAGTTCACGTCTATGATTTGGGTAAACGTCATTCCTCCCCCTTCTCTCCACATTTACACGGTCGGTGATGAATGCATAAGTGAGAGAGGAGATACAGATCATCATGGGGTGATTGTAGACACCCGGCCACAAACAAACCGAGTCGGCCAGCAAATGATACCTCAACTACATAAGAGGAGAGCTGAGGCCGGGCCGAGTCCGGGGGTCAACGACCTCTGGACCATGTTCTTGCTCATTGCTGGAGCGTTTAACCACTCCTTATGGGCCATGACTGATCTCCACGATCTCCACCGTGGAGGTGTTAGCTTTGGATGTTAATTTTGACCATTGGAAACTCTCTTTGACACTTGATGACCAGGGACTGAAAAAACTACTAGTAAAAAGTAGGCCACGATCATAACTTAAAGAATGAGTCCTACAGTCACTGTTAGTGTGATATGTACACTACTGGTTCGAAAGTGCATGCCGTAAATTGTAGATCTAAGGTTATTTATTTTATCCTGTGCAAATAATAACTACTATCCTTCAATTATCTTATTTCAATCTAGCAAATCTTGATTAATAGAAGTTAAAGCATACATACGTTTTATTTGTGTATTTTTGTTTGGCTATAGTGTGTACATTTTTATATATTTATAAGACGCCAATCGTCAAGTTATAGGCGAAAATTGTTGGCGAACGAGGGTATTTCAAACCAAGCCGACTGTTCCTTGAAAAGTGCTATTTATTAATAGCTTAATAGTCAGCGCAGCTATGAAACCTGAAGTTCAGCGTTGCAACTTCTGACTGTATCGAACTCTACGTTTAGGAGACGACAAGAGGCCGAGTCATACATACGCATGAGATGAGATACGGAGATTACTACCGGACGGGAATTCACAGAACGGCAGTTTACGAAAATCAACCCTCACTAGTTGGTACTCTTTTCCTCAAAGAATTTCCAAATTCATTAAAAAAAAAAACGCTCCAAAAATCATGACGTTAAAAATTCACTGAAAACAGTTTTTTAGCAACATTTTCATTTTAAATTGTTTATGACCACCCAATTTGAATACAGATCCCGACGCTGGAAGAGTGAATGTTGGCTGGAGAATGTTGGGATGTGAATGCATGATAGGTTTGTATGAATGAAGTTTTGGTAGGGTGGTGTGACTGCCGAAATCTAAAAAGAATATTTTAGAATACTGACAAACTTGATACTCAGTCTGACAACCATCCTACATGGACACATCAAATTAACGTTTATGACAACCATCCCACAAACGATGACTGATAGCGCCGTTTTATTAAATTATTTGTTCAGCCGATAGTACTAATACAACTGAGAATAGAACCTATCATCTCCAATGTCCACAACACTTAGTTTTCTTGTAGTAGGGTTACAGCACTACGTTACTCTACTCACTTTGGATGTTTTGGACAAGTCCAGCGGTGTGGAGCTCCCCAGTCCGGTCCCTCCTCACACCTTTTGGCAAACGACCGGTTGGGTGAGCTGACCCCATGACATTTGGGAGCGAGTTGCACACATTTTCAGGAAAAATTTAACGTTGTCTCTGAAAACTGGACTTTATGAAAACAAGACAGTAAAAAAGTATGATAGTTATCGTATCAATATTTGTTTTGATGCATAGTTACTATCTTATTAGATATTTACATCGACGTAGTGATAACCATTCGGAGTTCGACAGCAGCGTTTTGAAGGGATGAAAAAAGTATGATTGTATGAGGTAAGTTTACAATAGGTGATCATTGCACCTATTGTAATACAATGTTTTATTATAAACACAAAATATACAGATTGATTGACTAATTAATGTTAGACAGATTTAAATAAGATTAAATCGTCTTCCAAAAATATAATAAAAACAAATTATTTAACTTTTCCTACCTTAACACTTTACAACCACCATTAATAAACAGTGTGTGTTATAAATAGATGAAAGGAGAGTTTTAACTATATCAATATATCAAACCCCCTTTTAATGTTGTTACTTTGAGTGACATTAAACACTTAAGGATTTGGCTCCCTCCATGGCGACTCCCCGCCAGAGGGAAAGGCACTGGAAGAGGAACAGGAACTGCTGGTCCTGCCCGTCAGATCACGGATTCCCCTGCAGTAACTCTCGCCAAGGTCCCCCTGGGTCTCGCGTTACACTTTCACCCGGGGTTTTCCTCAGTGTGACCAGGATGTCGATCGCCCGAACCGGCGTCTTCCGTACTCAGCATCCCGGTCCAGTCTGATCTATAGGCTACTCGTATGTCTATCAAGACCCTTAAAACTATGAAGTATTCTTAAACAACCAGTAGCCTACTGTTTCCTTAAACGACTATCAGATAAGATTATAATAATTAAGCAATAAAATAAATGTCCTTATTTATTTAAAGGTTTTTTTCTGGAGCATTCTTTTATGATTAACAAGTAAAAAGTAGTAAAAAAAAGTAAAAAATCAGTTACTTTGGCTTAACCCACCAGAAAGTATTACTTTTATTTATAAAAGTATTAATGGCCATAGAAAAATATCGTTGTATGTTTTTAATTAATAACAATATTCTACTCATATAGAAGTGCATATTTAGAAGGAAGTCTTTTAATATAGACCATTCGTCACATAACCACCTCCGTACAACCCATTCCTCGTAATTAAAACCTAATGTTAATTAATCGACTCAAAAAAAAACCTCTCCACCCTAAACCTACCCATGGAAAACCCACTCACACATTTTCCCACTACTTTTCTCCCACTGTACGACCCATGTTTTTCGGCCAACTTTCCACATACGAAATCTCTAACTCTCCCAACATAGGCTACACAAGTTTTTACGCCCAACTCTTGTCCATTCGTCTTCACTGAATCTTTATGACTCGCATTCCATTATTCTCGTTGCACTAACTTGTCATTTCTCTTAATAATATAATAATAAGGAAATAATACTCAAGATATGACAGCTACAATGTTTATAAATATGCCACGACTTGCTTACACCTTAGCCAAACACTCCCAGTGATCATTATTCACTTCAATTCCACTTCAATGTGGAACCTAAAGTATCTTCACTACAAATTTGTTGCAATCCTCTAATTGGAATAAATAGGTCATACTAGCCGTAGAAGAGTTAGTAAGTATGATGCCTAACCTTAGGCTTAGATTGATGCCTGTTGACTTATCAACCAATATAAAATAGGATATTATCATGCTAATCCAAAACATAAATTCGTATATTATTTTTAAATCCGCTATTTATAAGTCAATTTGGAAGGTTGTGCGATTAGGTTAAGCATAACTCTTGATTTAACTGGGTACTGTAACAAAGAGAAAGACCAGATCTCACTGAATCTTCAGAAATAAATGCCATTTAAATAAATTTGAATGGCTAATAACAATGGAAACAAAAGAATTTTAGGCCTAACAACTGGTAACATTATCATTTCAACTGGCTTGAAAAAGTTTTATAACATTTTTTGGGCTTACAAGTCGATAGAACAGCTCGATCACCTTATTGGTTGATACCGGATCAGGTTCCGGCTAAATGTTGCCTGTATACACACAGTTAATTGTAAGTTGTTGCCACTTAGGAATGTCAATAACTCATAGAAATCACAGCATAGCAGAGTAACAAGTGAGAAGGTGAAGCACTAGGTCAATGACCTCACAGAAAACTGCCAACTGTGGGAGCACAGCGAATAGAGCACAATTAGCAATGTTTGGGCACGAGACAGCGGGCCAACGACCGGAGGACATTCGGGGAACCGGAAATCGACGTTTCATAAAAAAATATGTTCTTAAAAAATGTTCCTGTAAACTTTAATATACTTTTCCTAACACAAGAGGCATGTTAATGAGTTGTACTTTTAAACATGGGTTTAGTGATATTAATATAATCTCTATGATTAAAAATAACTATGCATGCGTCTTTATAAAATAGGATTAACAATCTAATTTGGATGTGAAGAATAACCATGACTAATTAACAATTCGAAAACTAGAAATCTTGTGATGTTAGGAATTCAGGAATTTTATATGACCACATTAACTCGTGACAACGAGAATTTCTAAAGTCTAAATTATTCTAAGTCTTCTGGTCCGACGATCAAACCATACCAATAGAAATGTTCGAGCCCATTATGGCAAACTCATTTCGGCACGGGAGATCCTTCACTGACAGGTGGAACTCACTGTGAATGTCAAAGACGAACCTATTTGCATGGTCCTAAACAACTTTAGCAATAGTCCATAGACCACTGGCGCGTCAATTTTTCACAAGTCAAGCTCACAAGGTACGGGAGATTCCCCCACCAAAAGGAAGGAAATCGAGCTGAAACGAGGGATGGCTCAAAGTCTATTTAACTCCGTTCCATGGTCCTAAACAACTTTAACAATGGTCCAGAGACCACTGACACGTCAGGTATCTTAGTTAACAGGTCAAGTTCAAAGGTACGGGAGATCCTATATTCACGGGTGGAACTCACTGGGAACGTCAATGACGAACCTATGTTCCATGGTCCTAAACCACTGGCACGTCAAGTGTGACTTAATTCATAAGTCAAGTTTAAAGGTACGGGGGATATTACACTCACTGATGGAGCACACTGTGAATGTCAATAACGAACGTAAGTTTCATGGTCCTAAACAACTTTAACAGTAGTCCAGAGACCACTGACATGTCAAGTGTCTTAGTTCACGAGTCAAGTTCACAATGTACGGGACATCCCTCTCTCACAGGTAAAACTCACTGTGAGTGTTAATGACGAACTTAAGACCCATGATTCTAAACTAATTTTACAATCATCCATAGATCACTAGCATATCAAGTGTCCTAGTTCACAAGTCAAGTTAACAAGGTACGGGAGATCCTTCATTCACGGGTGTTACTCACTGTGAATGACAATGGCGAACATGGTTCCATGGCTCCAAACAACTTTAACAATGGTCCATTGACAACTGACATGTCAAGTGTCTTAGTTCACAAGGTACTGATGTTACTACAATCACGAGTAGCACAACGGTGATGTTGACTTACCCACCCACTAATAGACGTACAGAAATACTGATCCACTCACCCGCCCATACACGTCCGGTATTACTGATAAACTCACAACCCTTAGACCTATCGTGTTATTGAACCACCAACCCACCCATAGACGTACGAAGTTACTGATCCACACGCTCACCCATTACGGTTAGGTAGATACTAAGGGGATCGGACGTTTGGCACACATTTTTGGACCTTCTGCCCATGGCAGTTTTGGCACAATCATTAGAGCGGAATAAGTAGGGTCAACTCGCCTGCTTGGAAAAGGCAGGCTTGGCACAGTCGCTCGACCAGGTAGACGCCATCGAACGAGGGAAAACGGGAATTGTATTATTCCCGTCAACTCTGCGTGGCAGTCATTTGCCCGTGATATAACAAATTTTTAAATTTAAACCTCACTAGGTTAGGTTAGGTTAGGTTAGGTTAGGTTAGGTTAGGTTAGGTTAGGTTAGGTTAGGTTAGATCATGATCTATTTGGGTAGCATCCGTGTTCCAATTGGGTAGCATCCGTGATCTACTTGGGTAGCAGCCGTGATCTACTCGGGTAGCATCCGTGATCTACCTGGGTAGCAGCTGTGATCTACCGCAGGTTAGGTTAGGTTAGGTTAGGTTAGGTTAGGTTAGGTTAGGTTAGATCATGATCTATTTGGGTAGCATCCGTGTTCCAATTGGGTAGCATCCGTGATCTACTCGGGTAGCATCCGTGATCTACCTGGGTAGCAGCTGTGATCTACCGCAGGTTAGGTTAGGTTAGGTTAGGTTAGGTTAGGTTAGGTTAGGTTAGATCATGATCTATTTGGGTAGCATCCGTGTTCCAATTGGGTAGCATCCGTGATCTACTTGGGTAGCAGCCGTGATCTACTCGGGTAGCATCCGTGATCTACCTGGGTAGCAGCTGTGATCTACCGCAGGTTAGGTTAGGTTAGGTTAGATCATGATCTATTTGGGTAGCATCCGTGTTCCAATTGGGTAGCATCCGTGATCTACTTGGGTAGCAGCCGTGATCTACTCGGGTAGCATCCGTGATCTACCTGGGTAGCAGCTGTGATCTACCGCAGGTTAGGTTAGGGTAGGTTAGGTTAGGTTAGGTTAGGTTAGTTGCTTACTTCAATAAGCACCACAGCAGGGAATTTGCGGGGGCAAAAAAGTTCCCATTTTCCCGCATTCTGGCCACCTGGCTGCTACTACCTGGCCGGGCGGTGTGTGCCAATCGTGCCTTTCTGAAACTTACAGGTTGACCCTTCTTAATCCCCTCTAATGACTGTGCCAAACGTGCCATTCCAAATCGGCCAAAAATGTGTGCCAAACGTTCTACGGCCGATACTAATACAACCACAACCCATAGACCCACAATGTTACTTTATTGTTGATACCATCGTAAGTGTATGGCCGCGTGGGTAGGCCAATATGACCATTTGGTAGTTGGTATGTGAGGGAACATGGATTGGTGTATGACTGATTATAGGTGGGCGGGAGGGTCAATACCACTATCCGTGTATGGGTGGGCGAAGTGGTACTTCTCTTTACTTGATATTTCAATGTTGATCTGATAAGGATATATTTAATTCAGCTAAACATACTAAGGTAATATTTGACATCGTTGGTCAATTATGATGAATTTATAATTCATCCCTGAAATGCCGACTAAGATAAACTGTAGAATATGTATTAAAAAATAGTTATTCAATGCTGTAATTTACCTATGTGCTATTTACTTTCAATTGACGTACTTAGCCTACCTCTAGGATATGAATAAATGAGAAAAAAGGCTTATCCATGGTTTAATACAGACATTTATTGGTTTCGTTAGTTTGTAAAATATGTAAAATTAAAAAAAAATAATAAACTGTCAGGAAGGTTTAAATGTATCTCATAACAATAAAAAATTTCTAGTACGACATTTCTTTGATTTTAAATTTACCACTTGAGTTTTCTAATTTTTTTATAAAGCATTTCAGGAACTGTGAAAAAGTAGCGTTTGTGTGTATGTCATTTGTGAGTGGGGGAAAGTCAGGGGGTACAGTGGGTGTCAGTGGGAAAGGGGGGAGACACTGGGTCACTATAGGTGGTCGACCTCGGTCAATCGGAAACACAAGCCCACCGCGATTTTGGCAACATGGATAGGAACCTCCGCTGGCTGTTCTCCAGAGAAGAATTATCTCAGAAAATTACAGAGTGTGGACCAACAATCCCAAGATTTTCAATTTCGAATCAAAATTATAGTTTTTTGTTTATTTTAATGAACAAGTACGTTTCTGACAGTTATGAATATTATACATTCATTTACGTTCAAACGGTTTCTTTGAATGGAAACATTCATTTAATCTTCTCTAGTATTACGTTGGCTCGTCATTTTTTTGATGGGATATGTAACAAATAATAATAGTAATATGTTACAAATGGTGCCAGAAACCTGAAGAGGTTAGTTCTCAAATATTGATTCTAATTGTGGAAATGCTTACTTTAAATTGCCTAGTAGAAGTAGTAGTATTATTGTTACACAATTGCTTATTATTTTTGTTTTAGTACATTGAAATAGTTATTTTCTCAGTAACTCCAGATTCCTATTATTGTGCTTATTTATTTGTTGCACATATAGTTGTTATTTAAAATGTTATGCTATTGTCATTTTCTTGTTAATTTTAAGAACATTTGACTGTTTATCCTGAGTTTTCGGTATAGTTTGCTTATCATATTAAATTAATATATTATTGTTATTTAATATATAAATATATTGTTATTGTTATGCAATTTATTTATTTAAATGAAATATCTTGAATGTAATATTGTGTTTGCTGTGTAATTTAAAATAATAGAATTAAAATGAAGTAAAGACATGATCTGATTCCATATATTAGTGAATCAGATATTGAACTAAGATTAAACAAAAAGGGAAGGAATGAAACCTTAATAATAACATTTGTTACTTTATAACAAACAGGTTTTACAAATATATTTTACGTATATATTTTTTCTTTCGTAAATTTGTACAGATGTAATCTCAGCAAAACGTATTCCTTCTATACCTTAAAAAAGTATAACTTTTCAATTATAATATTTCATTATTAAATACAAAGTAAAAATGAAAAATACAGCAATTACCTGGTAGGGAAATGATTAGTTGATTAGACGTTCAAGGTCTTGAAACAACGGCTATTTATAGATTAATAACGGTTATTACGAAAGCCAGTTTTATGCTAAAATACATTTACATTTTCCAATACAATGCATTCTTGCATACATTAGAGGAGTTGTTGCTAATGAGTAACAATAATCCGTTGTTTGTGAGAGTTAATTAAAAATTGTTGTTTGCAACTTTTTTTATAAAAAAACTAAATATTAATAATACAAGGGTAATATCATATAAAATAAGAATACACAGAGAAACAATATATGAATCCAATATATTCATTTTTTAAACATTTATTACATATATATATACATCAATATCAAAAGTCCAGTTCTACTGAATCTTACAAAACTATGGTTTCGTACAACGGTCAAGGGAATAGTAGATACCAAATTAAACCATAATTTATTTTTAAAAAGAAAAACAGTTTTATATTTAAGAACGTATTTACAATTTAAATTTAACTCTAAAAGTAAATAAGTGAATTGATATTTAATATTTGATCAGCTTAAAATATTTTTAACTGATAAATCTCTGAAACCAGAGCATTGATTAAGCCTACAAAACCATGATTTTTACTGAAAAAACTATTTTTATACGGAACTATTGCATGGTTTTAAATGAAAACATACTGACTCTGGACAGAGTCAGTCTGTATCATAGTCCAGCCGTTCTAACTTTAGCTCTGAGGGGAGCACAACACGGCAACATTGTATACGAGCGCTCGTATCTTGAGCGCTTGGCTCCTTCCTGTCCCACGGTTAATTTGTTTCTAGTCTAGATAAACACAACTAGGCCCTGATAGTTTATGGGTGTAGGAGTTTTGATCCGTGAGGTCAGGCACTTAAAAGTGTCAACCTAAATGGTTGCTCCTCTGGGCGGCTTCTTGATCCGCGAAGGAAAAGTGAGACTGCGGAACGGGAAGGTAAGGCAGCAGATGGGGAATCTGGGAGTAAAAACCATGTGGTTACATGTCGGTCACTCGGCAGAAACATTTTACCTAGCAGACAGATGTATTTGATTTAGCCATACTGACTCTGCGGTTGCATTGAATCTTATAAGTGCTAGATGTCTGAATCTGATCCTAAATACTTCCAGAGTGATTTATTTACTAATTTCATTATTGAATATGTATAATACAACTTTGTCGATCAATGGCTATGAAACGCTTTGAATTAATTTGAATTTTTAATTTAGATTATAAGTATTGTATTTATACTTTTATTTATAACAAAAACGACTGTTGTTTATTTATGTAAGTTAGTTCATACAATTTTTGATAAATATAAATTATTATTAATAATGATAATCATCCCCATAAGCGTTATTTTCTAAACAACCTACGTTGTATTGCAATTAAATTTAGAAAGTAAACATAATATACTTTCTAATCTATATCTATACAAGGCAAATACCACTGACTCACTCACTAATCGCTGTAACTAAAGAACTACTAAGCCTACGTGGCTGAAATTTTTTAGAGTCTAAGGTCTTATGCTGTAAATGTGCAATATGAAGGGATTTTGAAAAATTCTTACTACATCAAACATGGCAGCCTTTTAAGTGCCAAACATTTTAAATGCCAAAAATAGCGTTTCTCTAGTTGGACTGTAGCGGCTAAATGAACGGTTCTACATAAAAACTAACACAATTTTCTGCACCTGATTTGAGACGATCTACAACTTTGGCCCTATGACTTTTTGCTCCATCTCACCTCCTTTATCCTTAGGTAGAGCTAGATTTTAAATTTGTGCGTGTAATTCAAATAGGTTAATTTACGGCCTCTAAGAGTAGACTTACAGATGTTTCTAGACTGTGAAACTTTGTTATCTAGGAGAAAATACTGTATTCAATGGGGAAATATACAATTTAATCTGAAAACATGGATAGCCAGGCCATAGGACATGGCTAAACATGGCTAGAAACATATTGTACTGATCCAGAGTCAATTACTGTACTTTGCGCCCTCTATGAGTACACTTACTGATTTTTCTAGATCATGAAACTTTGTGAGTCTAGAGAAATCTGTAGGTCTATTTTTAGAGGGCACAAAGTACTATATTTGACTCTGAATCAATAAAATATTGTCTTTCCCACCATGTTTAGCCATGCCCTATGATCTGGATATGCATGTTTTTAAAACTTTAAAATTATTAATTTTCCGATTGAAAATTTTTTGTTTTCCTAGATAACAAAGTTTCATAGTCTAGAAAAATCTATAAGTCTATTTTTAGAGGTGCCAATTACTTTAGTTAACTCTGAATCACTGAAATAACATGTTTCTAGCCATGTCCTATGACCTGCCTATACTTGTGTTCAGATTAAATTGTATATTTTCCCATTGAAAACAGTATGTTCTCCTAGATAACAAAGTTTCACAGTCTAGAACAATCTGTAAGTCTACTCTTAGAGGCCGTAAATTAACCAATTTGATTTACACGCACAAATTGTAATCTAGCTCTACCCAAGGATGAAGGAGGTGAGATATAGCAAACAGTCATAGGGCCAAAGTTGTAGATCGTCTCAAATCAGTTACAGAAAATGGTGTTAGTTTTTATGTAGAACCGTTCATTTAGCCGCTACAGTCCAATTAGAGAAACGCTATTTTTGGCATTTAAAATGTTTGGCACTTAAAAGGCTGCCATCTTTGACTTACTAAGAATTTTTCCAAATCCCTTCATATTGCACTTCTACAACATAAGACCTCAGACTCTAAAACATTTCAGCCACGTAGGCTTAGTACTTTTTTAGTTACAGCGATGAGTGAGTCAGTGGTATTTTCCTTTTATAGGTATATTTAAAATTATATAAGTACATTAAAGGTGTAAAAAAATAAATGGACCAATTTAAATGTCATTCAATAAAAGTGAAATCTGCTAACCTACTTCATGATATTTTGAACTCGTTGAACCTGCTTTCAATAAAATTCGTTGTGTTATATTAATTACAATAATGCCTAAACTATGTCTTAAACGCCATAGTTTTATTTTATAATTTGACTCCCATTAAGCCTAATATAATAATAATAATCTTTATTGCATCAAACCTCAAATGAGGTATTACAATATATTTATATATTATAGTATAATACAATAAATATAATGTTGAGTAAAATGTACACATAAACTAAAGTTGAATTTTTTGTATAAACATTCTTCTAACAAGTAGTCGCATATAGTTTTTTTTAATTGTTTCACTTCTAGATTTCTTAATATAAGGGAATTCATTATATAATTTAATATCCATAAATTCATGATTTTTTATGTTGTAGAGTATTTACAATGTATAATTTTCAGTTCATTCAAATTTTTTGTTTCATGCTTGTGTATAATTTTGTTTTGAGGAAATGTATGTAAGTTAATTTCTATAATTATATATATATATATATTCGAACTATAATGTCATAAACGTGTAGTGTTCTCTTACTTTAAAATAAATGTAACAATCTTAATATATTGTTGTCACTTCCTCGATGTGGGGCAGCAGTTTTACCGAGTTTTATGTTTAAAGTTAATGGTTGTTTAATTGTTATATACCAATATTTAACACCAAGTAAATAATTACGAAAAAAGCAAACTTTCTTATGTATGTTATGTAGCCAAACAAAATGGAATAAACAAATGGAAAAAATTTATAAAAATTTTCAAAGTAACACATTTTAATTTCACTCTTTTTTAGGCGAACTACAATGAATATTAAAAATATAGCTTATAAATGCTGTAGGTCCTGTTCTTGTTACGTTTGAAATGACACCTCATTCACAAAATTTAGATGATAAACAATCAAACTATTTGGTTTCAATATTAAGATAGCTGCTATGGGAACAAATCCAATATGGATGTCAGCCTCTGTAGGTTCTTAAGCAAGAATTCTCCTTGGGATACTGGGTGGATACTGAACTATCAAGTGAATAATATCCGGTACGTGTAAAAGAATGTGGTATGCGGGATGCTTCAGTCTACACCCTGAACTGTTCATTGTAATAAGTTATGCTATGGAGGTTGCACCAAAAGTTATCGTTGGTCTACGAGGTAGCGTGCAACTGTATTTTGTGCCAAAATTTCTGTTCTCCCTCTTGTACCTCACTCTCACCATCCCTTCCACTTTCACTTTTTCTTTCGCGGATCAAAACGCCGCCTGAGTGGTAAGGATTAGTAGGCATATTTGTGACGGTCTTTACGGATCAAAATTCCGCCTCCTGATAGTTTTTATAAGTTAAAATTGTCCGATTGACTTGTTTTTTGATACTTGTAAATAGGAAAAAAAGTACTTCTCAGTTAAACACTAACAAAATTGTACTCCGAATTAATAAAATAAATTTGTACCTTCCTACATTTATCCCAATTATGAGTAACCGGATGTAAAATTTAGAGGAGGGCTGTGGCAGTCTGGATGTGACGTTGCCTATGTAGATTTAAAAGTTTAGCCCGCAAACCTCAGAGGTAAAGTTAGAACGGCAGGACTATAACAAATAAATCTTCTACTGTAGAAATAAAGAAAACTTTTCAAAAAATGTTAATTTCAAAATAGTTCAAAGGTATACCATAAATGATGAAGAACTATTAAATCTACTCAGAAAAATATATCATGTCTTTTGATTACACCTCACGAACGTCATAGCAAAAATGATCTCGTCTGTAGAGTGCAGCTGTGGTAACATAACTCATATTATTGCTTATTTCTTGGCTACCGCCAGTTTACCTTATGATAAATTATCTCTTGCCTGTAGAGTGTCACTATAGGAAAATGGATTTATACAGTTTCCACTCAGCTAAAAAAGTTTGAGAAATGTCTAAAAAGGGTCAAGAATATTCACAAGAGACGCTTTTCATTCACAGTAATTTCGTTTTTCCCGGAAAAACTCGAAACCCAAATTTCACGTTTAGTATTTTTGATGTGTTTCCTTTATTTCCAATAATTTTTTGGTCAACTTTTATTAATTGCCTTTTTTTTAAGATGAACATGAATTTGAATACTATTTTGGCAAATACAAATTATTTCTTGATACATGACGGAAAACTACTTTCAATGTGAATTATGGATAATCAGGCGATCATTATAAACACTAACTATTAATTTTAAAAAATTAATTCTCACAGATTTTTGCTGGAGGGACGGCCGGCAGGATTTTCAGGTATCCGAATTAAAGCAAATTTCGACTATTTGGAAAGGATATGTCACTTCTGGTTATGTTAGGTTAGGTTTGTGAAAAGTGTTTTTTACGCATGTAATTTTTCGCGACACATATTATCTGTTCAGCATAAAAAAATACCATGAATGAATAATTTTTTAAGAACAATGATTTTTTTCTTGTTCAAATCGAGTTCCCGCCCATTGAAATGATTTCTTCTGACAGTCCAGCTCAATTTTAACCACTTTAAAATAGTACATTTTATGTAGCTTATTTAGTGATTGAAAAAGGAAATCAGTGGCCCCAAAATATTTCTCAAATTGTATGTTTTTGTGTTGTGTATGTGTCTATCTATGTTTTACCAGCTAACCAGGAATGCTACTTTCCTTCCCTTTTAGTTTTGCTGAACTCTTAGGCTGAGTGCACTAAAATAAACCAGAAATTCTCTACGAGAACTCATGCATGTCACATTCTAAAGAAACCACCCGTCCATTTATCATGTATCCTCAAATATCAGCAGAAACAAAAACTGTAGTACTGCAGTTTATTTGAAACACATAAGTAGAAATTAGTATTTGAGTTATGCAAAGAGTATGAGGAGAGGTTTTATTTCAACAGAAAAGAATTTGACATAAATTTACAACCAAAACATGATTAGATTGGTCTTAAAGTTGGAACATATTGTGTAATTAATTTATTAAGAGATTATGATAACTGTTACTTCTTATATTGTTTTCTCCATCCCAAGAATAAAAGAGGTTGACACATGTCTGTTTGATGGACCAGCATTTCGAGGCACGTGCATCATTTACATATCTGAATCCGAATTTAATGTACTAAGCACGTACCTTGAACTTTAGATTCAGATTTAGGATTGCTTTCATTGGAGTTAAACAAATTTTTAAGTTTTGAATAGCCATCATGACCTACCTTGTCTCATCTCAACACATATCAGACATTCAAATTTCTTAATGGCACACTGGACAAAATGTCTAATGGACCAACACGATCAAGGATAAAACATATCCCTCTTCGAATGTTTAAGTGTACGAGTGTCAACGCTTCTAATAAAAATGGTTTTAACAGATAACAAAGGCACCTTGACCACACTGACCCATGCTACAAAGTGTCACACTCGTCACGTGGAGTGTGACATACATCAGTTTGCGTGACCCCAGGAAGTTTTCCATTTTCTTACTTTCATTCATAAACAATAACGTACTCTCACTTACTTGGGTTGCCAAATATACAAAGGATACTAGATATATTTTTGTTTAGAAATTAAAATTAAGATCTATTTTCTTCTTAGAAAAAGTTCAAATTTCAATTTTTACTATGTGTTTGAATTTAAGTGATGTCTAGAAATGTTCTAAAGTCTTTTAAAACGCTTGTTGTGATTTTTACAGCTATTTTTTGCATAAATCCAAATCGTTTGCATAAATTTATAAAATACTGTGTAATTGTTTTCCTCTTGTGCCGATCATTAGTATAATTATGTTGACGTTATCCACGTAACATTTTTCTTATAATATTTTTATTTATACATATATATATTTTTTATATCGTTTTTCTTTCTTTGCTAACTTAAGACGGTTGATTGTGATTGTTTTCAAATCAAGTGGTAGGATCTATTATTGTTCCTGATCTTGTATCTTTTTCGATTCGATGTCTGTCATATCTATCCGTCTTATTCAACCGTCATTTGCCACCCCATAAACTTCTTCGTATACTTAAATTTTAAATTTCGAAGTGAGTGAGCTATCATCGACCAAATTTTGTGATGAAGCAAGTTTCTTAAAGGCTCTCCAAACGGGCAAGATCCCAGGACATGTGCATGTGATACTCACTACGACGATGTCGGCAATGGTTACCGTCCTGGAACTTGGCTGGAACAGCTCTTACTGGAATGACAATCGTGGTCGTTTTGTCAGCTTCACGCCATTCGTAAGAGGTGAAAATATCTCTTACCTTAGTTCAATCATAGGCTGGAAGATGTTCCATACATATAAGTTTAGTTGTACTCCTTTTGCTTTGTATGGTAGGTTCACCATCCTTGAATAGTGAAACTCTTCTTAATAATTGTAGTATCAATTTCGTTTGACAATATTTTCTTTATGAATTGTTCAGTGTCTACTTATATATTTTTCAGGCTGGTTAATTTCAGATTGTAATTCTCTTATTTCTACAATATAAGGGTTGTCGTTTCTAAAACCCCGAGAAGAGTCAATGTGCTGTAAATATACCTCCCGTTTCGTCCTAAATATTCCTAAGCCTTGATACTTACAGTTTGTGTTTAGCATATTATCAGAACGTCTTTTGGAAGCTTTAAAAAAAATGTTTTACTGTACTTTTTACCATGCAGTCTGCATTGATTATAAATAAAATTACTTAGAAATTTTCTTCAGTAAACTAGTTTGAAATGGCTAAATGTGAGTTGACAAATTGACGAAAACAGGACTTTAACTGGCTATAAGCAATGGAGGTGATATTTGATAAGTCAAGTTATTCTTTAATATATCCATATTTTAGATTAAATATGTAGCAGCGTTGAATAAGACTACAAGAGATTTTATTAGTTCATTTATTTGTAAGCATATATTTCTCTATTATAAAAAAGATTAATCTTGTCTTCTTGTAATGATCCATTTTAATGGATATGCTTTTACTTTAATTTATATTTATTTATAAACCAATTTCTCAAAATGTTTCAAAAGGCTGTCTTGTTAACATATTAATCTCAAAAGTGTTTAAAAACCAACATAAACAAAACACTTCATTTACATAATGTTTATATGAAAGTAACACAAGGATATTAATCAATTTAAAGAGATGTTCATATAAAGACGTATGATAAATGAAATATAATCAATTCAATTCAATTCAAATTTTTTATTGCATGAAGACAATTACATGAATTGCATGGCAATAGTCAATATTAATAATAAAAATAACCTATCCTATACATACAATCTTAAAAACGGTGCATACAAACATACATGCTGTCTTACATTCACTCTCTCATTTATACTAGGTTAAAATTCTGAAACTAAATAAATAAATATATAATTAAATAAATAGGTTCATACAAACATACAAACTGTCTTACATTCACGCTCTCATTTATACTGGGTTAAAATATTAAAACTAAAATAAATAAATACATAACTAAATAAATAGATAGCGGCCACTCCACCTCCCTGTGCCATGCCAATATTTGAGGGTCATTTGGCATTACTAGGTCTCCCAGTTATGTGCTAGGAACTCGTCCACGCTGTAGAAAGCGTTTGATATAAGTACGTTTTTTAGACGAGCCTTCAATGCCTTGGACACCTGTGCACATTTGAATTCATTGGATAGACTGTTGATTAATCGAACACCGGCCTGAGAAGGAAGATGTTCGAAAACCACCGTCCTGTGTTGCCCAGTTCGGTAGGTTTCCCTGCCTCTGGTGTTGTGTCCGTGTATGTCGGTGCCTCTAGTTAGAGTGCATTTGGTGCAATCAAACAGTCTTACTAGACTATAGTCATCTTCCAGTTGAGCTGAGCTACTCTCTTAGTTTTACTCTAATCTAATCCTTAGTTGGTCTGCATGTTTTCAAAACGTTTCCGCCTGCTCTAATTTGCCAAGTATTATTTCCAAGTCTTTTTTTACTCTTCCGGTTTTCCAGGTAATCTTCCCGCTCCACAGTTCTGACCAGTGGGCTGGCTGCTTTACATTAAAATCACTCAAAAGAATTTAATAAATGTTATTGTATTTGTTATCTTCTTTCTGGTAACACTTATCAAGTAGGCCAAACCCTTATTGGTATTGTTGTTTTCGGTCCAAAAACGATTCTGCAGGTGAAATTGCAATAGTTAAGTGGTGCGTTAGCCGATATTTAAAGATTAAGTTGTTTAAATCCATTTCTAACTCTTTTGGTGTCTCTTTGCAACACAATTTTTTTCACGAATTCTTCATCACTCCAACGTACTTTTCAACTTGACAGTTTGAAGATCTACGGGTGACCGGGGGCTTAATACGTTCAATAGTAAATTGTTTACAGATGTTTAAAAGTTTTCAGGGAATGTTTAAAAGTCAGGTGCTATTCTTACAACCCTCATGATACAACTTTTTGTAGGTTTTTTATGATGGGTGGGTTCAATTCAGTCCTGTTAAAACGCTAAGCCAACTATTCAAAATGTATCCCTTTTCCTTTGAAGAACAATTTCTTAATAAGTTTCTTTTGTCACTGGAGACATGGTGATGTCCCCAAAAACTAGTATGTGGTTATTAAGAGTATCAAAACTTTCGTCACCTCCATCAAATTCTTTGTATTCTCCAGGTGTTAGACGACTAAGACAATCAACCTTTTCAAATTTCGTAGAGTGTACATAATCTGTTTTTAAAGTACAGTTCGTTAGGCCTCCTTTGCATTCTGAATGAAGTAATGACGGAGATTCAAACGATTGAGCCAAAGAGAGGACTGGACGATGATCTGTTTGTGATAAAAAAGTAGTTCCCCATAAGCATAAAGTTTCATTAGTGCATACGTAATTGCCATACTTTCTCATTAAATTTGCTAAATATTTATTTAAATAGATGAAAGATCACAGCATCTATTCCCATAGATGATGTGTATGATTCAATTGCTATAGGTAATGTGTTATTAAAGTGTATTATGACTGGAGATAAGCAAACTTTTATGTATAAATATAAAACTTCACTCGCCAGTTAACATGGGACAGTGCGTGAACATTATCCAACCAGTGAAGTACAAGCTCAGTTGGGTATTTTGTGGTAGCTGCCATAGCTGGGAGATCTCAAAATCGTGACAGTCAGGCTATAACCAGATTGATGTCCCCAACTTAATAGGGTTATGAGACCTATTAGTGGCACTCTCGTGTCAACTTCACTTCCTTGACTCCCGCTGCTGTGCAATATAGCTCCTGCAAAGATAAGACGTCAGGAGGTACTACTTAAAGAATTCAATAAGATCTTGAATGTCCACACCACCCCATTACACAAGATCTCTCACGTCAGAACGGTCGCTTAAAATCTCGAAACTCACCTCTAAGCATTGCTTTCCAGTTGAGCAGATCAAATTTCTCGCCTAATACTACCTGGGCCGTAGCATGGAACATTTCTGATGGACTAAATAAGTTCCTTATCCGTCAATAGGTGGGATGAACCTCCCTCGTATGGAATGGACTCTCTTGAATCGCTTCCGAACTGGCAAAGGCAGATATAACTGCTGGAAGTATAAATGGGGATTGACACTAGATCAGTGATGGATTGCGGGGAGTCTATCCAAACAATGTATTACATAATTACAGAGTGCCCCCTGCGCTCTTTTACGAAGGGATTAGCCAGAATGAACAGAATCAATGAGGCAAGTCTCAAATGGAACTGGACTCACTTTCTTAAAGATAGGTATAGCATTTACTGACAAACCGTGCAGGAAATTTCGATCATTTATCTCCTCTGAGTAAAAAAAAAATATCAGACTAGATAATCAGAATCACTCAACTCTTTTGCAAGTTATTTACAGAACTTTGTATTTTCAAGGCTAGAACAACTTTGAATATTGGTTTAGACAAATTTTGCAGATGTACAAGTCACTCATTATTATTTTAGGCCAGCACGTGGAATTAAATTGGTTAAGTTATTTTAGTTTCAATTTTAAATATTTATTTTCAATTCCATAGAATGTTTAAAGGCAATAGGCTCTATTTTGTAAGAAATTAATCTGTCTTATAACAAATTATTGATACATTATTTGTTTTGAGAGTTAGTACTCGTTAATGCTTGTTATTCCTTGAAATAGCTACTATTATTCTCTATTTAACAATATTTTTATTTAACTCTAACTTCACTGACTTCTTGGAGCTTTGTTGGTTATCTTTTTATTTTGTTAATTTGGGTATAATATGTGTATTTCATGGTGTATTGATTTTTTAGTGTTATCAGAACTATAGGTGTTAATATTATCTGCTACAATAACTACTTTCCTTTAATAATTTTTGCTATAAATTGTCATTTTTTTTATTTTGCAGGTCAGTGTTGGCAATTTAGTTTCAATATCAACTCTATTTGTAAAGGTCGATGAACAAAGGGACGCAATATGAAGTATGTAAATGTAATGTATTTTTGAGAAAATAAAACACTATGATTATTATCATTATGTAAATTGATTTGAAAAATCCAGTATTTTCCAAGTATGTTTTCTCTAAGTCCACAAGCAAAGATAGAGAAAACAATTGAAATTCCGAAATGTGACCTAAAAAACTGACATAAAATGCATTTTTTCTCTTAAATTGTTGTCGAAAACGCGTTACATAAAGCCTTAAAAAATATACATAATATGAATTAGTAAGCATCAAAAGACATAACAATTATTATATATCTAAAAGTGTCAATCGTATTTTTTATTAATTTGCTCTGAGAACTATAAAATAATTATCTAAAAACTAAAATCGTATTTGTATTCTCTCTACATGACGAAATATTACATTATTAACTCATGTACTGGCTAAGAACAAAAAAAAAAAGAACACAGTAAAAAACCTTATCATGAAGCAATTGTTTTAGTTTTTTTCCTTAATGGCAATTTCTAATTTGAGGTTAGCAGGCAAGGCATTGAAAAGCTTACTGATTTCTTATATCTGCAATAAGCTTTTATAATAAACGTTTTCTAACGTAGAATGTCTTATGCTAAGTTGGAAAAAGTTTATCATAATCTCTTTTATATAATAAAACTAACGGTTCTGGCCTTCAAAAACCAAGGTGAAATTTCAGTGCAATTCGACAATCAGTTTGCTATCAAAGATAGAATGTCAAAACAAAAATCGTTTGTAATAACTTGCATCAGAACTAGAACTCCATCTGGTACTGAATGTGTGTTCATTGAAATCCATTCTATGACATTTTTAAATTATATCTTTAGGAATAGTTAGCGTTACGTCTGTATTATTAGTTTTAGTACTCTCGCTATGATTTTTATTCAGGTCTTTTTGTCTCTCTGTTATCTCAGATCTATGTTCATCTAGATGTGAACAACTTATATATAAACCCCAAGAAGGCTTTATAATGTTTTCCAAAAAAAGAGATGAGTTATAAATTTTTTCGTTTTTGTTTACTTGATGTTTTTTTTACTAAACTATGTTTTATGTCCTTATTTCTGATTAATTTAAGGAGGAATTATTGTTTTAGGCAATTATGTACTTTTCTGTTATTTAGTGTAGCCTACATTTTTATTGTATTTTTGAGAATTAGTGCAATTGTTAAAATTTGTTGTCTTGAATTGAATTTGATTCATTATTGGAGTTACTTTGAATTATATTTATCAATTGCCTGTGAAAATTGACATTTATTGTTCTAAAGTATTTCTCATCTATGTTTATTGATACAGTATCTGTATAGGTATGTTGATGAACTTGGTAAATCCGACTAAAGTAGGATCAAATTGTTAAATGCCTGGTGATTGCCTCATGATGTCAAATTATTGATTTGACAGTGAGAACTCTGTATCACTAAAACACGAAAACAAATTTGTGGGCTGGAAAAAAAATTCTTTTAACTGTTACTGATTTATTTTGCTGTTTTTTTTTTTTTACTAATATGTTTAGCTTCTTGTGGTTTTACTTATATTTTTATGTAATATATAAACTACAACTTACGTTAAGTGTGGCCTTTTAATAGTAGCTAATTGATTTCATAACGCATAGATCGCCATCATCGGAAAAGGGCGAGTGACAATGGAGCACCTGTCAAAGACATATCAAACTATCAGCCAGGAATCGCCCAACTGCGACAGTGGAGCGCCTGAGCGTTAGGCGCTCCACTGTCGTGTTCTCGCGGGTCCAGTATGACAAGGGTTTGACAAGAGTTCAAAAACTAAGGCTTCTTGATATATATGATGAGATTGTAACCTAAGTGTAGGTGATACATATGTTTATTAAAATAAACGTTATAGTAAACATTATAATAAAATTTTATTTACATAAGATTCGAGTTCGCAAATTTTACACTTAAAATTTATTTACAATTAAAAAGCCTTCTGGCATTGAAACTGTAAATATGAACTATAACAATCATTTGACATAGTATTTGATCCTGTTTGAAAATATCCTGCTTGTTGATATTTATTCATATAGCTAATGCAACATTCATATATTCTCGGAGAAACTCAACCAAAGACAACAAACAAAAACACTGAACAGCTACAGCGTCGACTAAAACAGTTGTGTGAATGATATTTAGCTAGGAAAATTAATATGAATGACTTTCTATTAAAAGTAGGAGCAACTGTTATATTTTAGTATCTTGTACATTATTTATTGTTAAATAGCATATTTTGTTTAAGTTTACAATGATTTCATATTTTAGAATGTTGTAAATATTAAGAAAATAAAATAGCACTTTTCGTGTGAATTTCAATATGATGTTCGTTTTAGACTATTATAGCCTACAGATTGAGTGTAAATAATATTTTTGTTTGAGTTTAAATATTTTTTATATATTTAGATTGTTATAAATATTAATAAGTTTTAGGAAAAACTTGGTTTTAATGTAAATGTATTTTCATTATTTTAAAATGCTATACATATTAAGTGTTAAAACTTAAAAATATCATATTGTGTTAGTATTTTATCTTGAATTGTTATATGTTTTAGATTGTTTCAAATTTTAGGCATGTTAAAAAAGAATACTTTGTTTGAATGTATTTTTTTATATTTTTAGAATGTTGTTCATATTACGTGTTATATTCCATATTTTTATTGAGTTTCATTCCACATTTTGAATTGATATAAATATAAAGTATGTAAGTGTTAACACGCATCATTTTGTTTCAATTTAAATATTCTTTATTATTTTGGAAAATATTTATACATCGCAACCTTTTTTGGTTTTTATACTTATATTTTGTAAATACAAATATGTTGTCTGTATAGCTTTAAGTTTTGCTTTGTAGCAAGTCCTTTATGTAGTTCAGTAATTTTACGGTACTTTCGTTTATTTCATTAATTCCATTTCATAAATAAATGTCTCCAGATATAATATTTTAAAAGTGACTCTTTTTTCCATCTTTTAAGTGACTACGTGATTTTTCATTGAATGTACCGATAAATTAAATTTCTTTTCTGATATATTTTTTATTTTGATTATATTTTCATTTTTGTGTGTATATTTTTTACTATCTAGTACAGTATAATGAGTGAAGATGACTATTTACTCACAGATTCGTTATTAACAAGACGAATCTTTTTTCTAACTCTTCTTTTTCTTTGCAACAATGTACTGGGTAATAAAACTAATAAAAAATCTCTATTTGGCTTGTACAAATTTACAGAAACTATGATAATATTCATAATTAATACTCATGGGTTAATGGGCAGGTCATTGGTAAAGGAACAGTGTCTACGTGTTCCTTTTACATAAAACTATATATTATAAAGTTTGTAATTTTTCAAGAAAGAACACTATAAATACATCATTATCGTAGTCTTTTGGAGTTGATGTGGTAAACATGATGCGGTCCACATCCAAAGACCAAGATAGTTAGTGTGCATAAACAAGCATGGATATCTTCTGTCTGTACGATTATAAGACAAGTCTGTAATAGTTCAACCACTTATTAATTCAAATAAAATGAAACATGATTAAGAATACTTATCACGGGACATAGTTTTGAATGGACTTTTAGGATAAGTCCCTACTAGGACCTATCGACTACAGAATCAGTGTTACACTTACTCATATAAAATATGTAGTGCACTTAACAAAAAGTCAGTATGATAGACGCCGTTGTGATATTTGATTGGTAGGTATTTAGGAAGCTCCACAAGCTGAGCTCGATCGGAGGTAGGAAGCAGGTAGAGTGCTGAGGTCAGATAGTTTTAGCTGTGACATAGGAGTGCCTCCAGAAAGGGGCGGGGAGGCGCTCCACAGTCTTAACCCTAGCGAAAATTATTTATGACAACCCCTCGAACAGGTAACCTGTAAATCGCGCCCTCTGTAAATAGCGCCCTCTGTAAATCGCGCCCTGTGAAAATCGCGCCCCATGCGTCGTCACGTCAACCCTCGTAAACGTCAATTAGCACAAAATTAACCCTTCGCACTTTATCCATTCATAGGTTAGGTTAGGTTAAAAGACTAAAGAGAAAGCTACCAGGGATAAACCGGGAGGTGGGCCATTCCCCTTATGAAATGGCTGTCAAGTGACGCTCTCGGCCCGTGACTCAGAGGTTCAGGTAGACAGGGCGCGATTTACCCAGATTTTTGATGGGGCGCGATTTACACAGGGCGCGATTTTCATGCATTCGAACAGGTAAGAGGCGATCCTGTGTCGCAGAATCATCGGAAAATTTGTCTAATACAATAAAATTTATCCCATGCTAGCCCAAAAAGTGTTATACATTTACCGTTTATCTACACTTGTTATGAATATTATTTTAACCCTCTAATACACTTACGATGGTATTTATCGTGTACTTTCAAAGTGTAGTAAATACTACAGTGTGTATCGTGTCGACATTTTGAAATTAATTCTTATTTTTTTTTTTTTTTTTAATTCGCAACATAATTGGTTATTAATATATTCTAAAAAAAATATAGGGCAACCCAAAAACCCAACCAGCTAAAAATATTTCCAAAATTAAAATATTTAATTTCCTTTATGAATCCAAAATAATTTCTCGAATAGTACTGAAAATTAGTTTTTTAACTATAATCTTTCATCACGAATCATATTGCAGTAGAACAATTCAGATATGATGAAGCGCGAACTTATCAATGAAGAAGCGAGATTGGTCCTAAAAACGACATTCCTAGAGGCCGCGACAATTGCCGAAATAGGAAGAAGTGCGAGCGAGGAGCGCGGCCATTGACCCGAGGAGGGACAAAACAGCTGATCCCATGCTAATCACAACTGCTGTGGTACCACGTGAGCCGCCGCGTGCGACGTGCTGCAGGTCACACGCGACCTCCCCCACCCCACCCACCTACTCATACATGACAGTTTAATTGACTGCACGGATATTGCATAATAGCGTGGTTGTGACAAATGTATGTGGTTACATAATGGTTGAGGTTGAGGCAAGATACTTTTTTAATGCTTCCGACACTCTAATATCAACATTTTGCTGCACAAGTGCATGTATCCTTATGCAATGGTAAATGTTTGTTAATATTAAAAATATGAAACCTTCTTATTTTATGTATTTAATATCACAATAAAAAAGCTGATAGATAAAAAAGTAAATCTGGTTTTATCAAAATGACCTGAGCAATAAACATTTCTTAGTGGTATAATTTGAGGTGTTTGCCATCCACAGGCAGTCCTGCTGGTGACCTAGGATGTTGATGCAGTTGATGTCATGTCAATAAACCCAAGTACCTAAAGTTAAACCTCTCCTTTTCTTGCTGACAATAACATATCGAGCTTAAACATTATTTTGATGGTCGTTGGAAAACGCACATATCAAGGCTAAAACTGGAATGTTGATGAAAAGATTTTGCTTCGTATCTACAACGGTTTTAAAAGAATAGTGGATACTAGGAACTTCCCAAAAATGTAAATGTCAAGGTGTGAATCCAAAAGGCTTTTAGGGCTCTTAACATAATATGAACATTGTAGAAACCTTTCAAGGAATTTTTATTACTCCTAGATGATTTTGAAAAACGGTCCTCGGAGTCAACTCCTCAGCTCCATTGTCAGCTTCTGCTACCTTCCGGGCAGGTCCGCCTCCTCCCAGCCGAGACGACTTCCCGCTACGCGAATCATGGCCACTCGTCCGCGACTATCGTGGCTGGTGAGCCATGCCGGTGAGGACGACCGAACAGATTGCGCGAAACGTCGGTCCGTTATGCGGAAACAGAGTACTTAGCGTGCTTAGGTTGCGGACAGAGCTTTGCCATTAGACAACTGGGTCAGCACGCCTCCACACAACACACGTCATGCTACAGTACCTCCCATTCCCATTGGCTCCACAAATTAACGACATTCTAATTCAAATGTGCCCCACTTCTGGGCATTGTGTTCACAACCTGGAGAACCGTTAGGATCCGCTCTTTCTGCCTGTGCTGATGAAGAGGATCTTTGCAATTAAAGTGCCCGCGGACCGCTACCTATTAAACCAATGACCTACATATGTGCCAAGGCACCGGATCTGTTGAGATATCTTAACTTCTTGTTGGAAATTCTTTTTCTTTGTTTATCGTTTTTTTACTTCAACAACTAAGGTATACTGAGGATACATCTACATAAAGGAAGATTTACGAGTAAATATTTAGTTGAAAATAACTTGTTTAATGTGGGTAATTCAGATTGCTTGGTGTTTATGCAATAAAAAGTAGACATCGTTTTTGAGAATCGCCACAACAGGATTCACCCTTACATCGCTCATCAGTTTTCACTCATATCTACTCATCCATGGTTATTACTCGTAACAATAGTCACAAAGCAAACACCTTTAAATAAAATTTTTCATATAGAATTTGTTGATGGAATTGTATCAAGAATTAATGTTTGCCGTACTTGTTCCAGATTACCTAGATACTCCATTTTAAAGATCTGTCATTATTGGCCTCTTAGTAACAACAAAACTCTTTTGCCAATTTTCGAGCCTTTTACAAATAATAATAATAAATATTAAAATATTAAATTATCATTATATACATAGCTTTATCGAATTAATAAGCCCTTTAGTAAACCTTTATTCACAATATCACAATCATAAACTGCTTATATGTCTGACCATCCTTCGTAGCCGACAAAATCTGCTTGTTTACGATACGAAACTTTTATTGGCTTGCAAACATATGTTGAAGAATGACTCGGTTCGTGAACATAATCTAAACTATGATTCTCACATATCCATGCATCAAGATTTTGCGTGGTTTCCTTGTGTAAAGGACAGTCCCTCCCTCGTGCAAAGAGTAAGATGTTTATTAAAAATGGTCATTTGTTTATAATTCACTTGAGACTATGACAACTTATAATAATGTATAATGCTGTTAAAGCTGATTAAGCTGTTGAACAAAGCAGTTTTATTGATTTTCATTAAGATCGGGTAAATAACCAAAGTTTTAACTAGTGTTGTAAAGATTACAAAAGAGTCAATCATGACTTGCGTTGGAAGAACATGAAAAACGATGCAGGCAAGAAGCAGGATGTGGATTGAAATAGTCTCCATCACCGATGATTATAGAAACCAATCAATTGGCTCCCCCGCGGTGGCTTCCGGGGCTTTTACCTCTAGGGGTTGGACATTTCATCCCACGGTCTGGGTATATAGGGTAAATAAAAATATATTTCGTTTTCTTGCTTTCAATCAATCAATTTTATCCAGTATCTTTGATTGATTGATAAAATTGATCAATCATGCTTTATATAACATACTTAACTAAGTACAGTAGTTTTTGATAGTCCAATAAATAATATAGGAAAATTAAAAATCAAACCAATTTTTTTCAACACTTGCTTAAATTTATAATACAATTGAATGACCTAAATGTTAAGTTGATTGAAAAATTATCAACTTACCAGTTGGATGGGTGACTTGGAAACGTGAGATCACAGAGAACCAACTCTACCACGTATTATTTGTTAGTTCTCTGTGGTTTAAAACGGGGGAGAGTGTATACAGGGTTGGTAACTATTGAAAGAAAGTTAAGAACACTTTTTAGTTATGTAGATGTCCCTATAGCAAACATTTAGACATATTTTAATTGTTTTCCACATAACCAGGGGATGGCCCATGAAGGGATGGCCCATGAAGGGATGGCCCATGATGGGATGGCCCATGAAGGGATGGCCCATGAAGGAAGCCTTAAAAATGTTAAAGTAAGCTACCTCGAGTTATACCTAATTTTGAAGTACTTGTTTGTACAAGACAAAAATGCAAACCTGAGGTGTAAAGGATGACCCTGTCATAAAATGCAGCCTCTCAAAGAATTTAAATTCATATAGCTAATACTGAGAAGTGAACAGGCTAAATTTTAACTGTCAGGCATTGAATGAACCTAAGTTTAATCTTAACATTCTCAAACATTCTAACTCATTCGTTCGCCACAGTTCTATGTATGGGCAGGAGTGTTTGTGGCACGCATGGGGCTATTGGGGTTTGAGGCACGCAATGGGGCTATTGGGGTTTGAGGCACGCAATGGGATAGAGTGTTTGAGGCAAGCATAAACAGAGGGAGTGTTTGCGGCATGAATAGGGCCTTAGTGTTTGAGGCACGCATGGGACTATTGGGGTTTGAGGTAAGCATAGGGATAGAGTGTTTGAGGCCTGCATATACAGAGGGAGTGTTTGCGGCATGAATTGGGCTATAGTGTTTGAGGCACGCATGAGGCTATTGGGGTTTGAGGCACGCATGGGGCTATTGGGGTTTGAGGCACGCAAGGGGCTACAGTGTTTGAGGTACACATGGGGCTATAGTTTTTGAGGCACGCATGGGACTATTGGAGTTTGAGGCACGCATGGAGATAAAGTGTTTGAGGCCTGCATAGATAGAGGGAGTGTTTGCGTCATGAATAGTGCCATAGTGTTTGGGGCACGCATGGGGATAGAGTGTTTGAGGCCTGCATATACAGAGGGAATATTTGTGGCATGAATAGTCATATTGATTGAGGCACGCATGAGGATAGAGTGTTTGAGGCCTGCATAGACAGAGGTAGTGTTTGTGGCATGAATAGGGCTATACTGTTTGAGGCACGCATGGAGATAGAGTGTTTGAGACCTGCAGAGACAGAAGGAGTGTTTGCGGTATGAATAGGGCTATAGTGTTTGAGGAACGTATGGGCTAGAACTTTTAAGGAATGAGATCAATAGGCTAACAAACCATATTTTGATTTACATTATCCTTTAGGAATTCTCAAACTATTTTGTAAAATCATGTTTGTTTGGTATATAGCGGAAACAGCCATCCACATAGCACGTGGCTAAGGACTGTCACCTTTTTGGCTCCTTGCACCGCTCGCCATGCCAGGACTGTGAACAACCCGCATGTTAATGGTTGAAAACGAGGTGAGCTCAGTCAGGCTTTAGAGTGTTAACTAACTATGACGTACATAATCATATGTTTAAAAAAAACTACATGAAAATGTTTTTTATTGTTAGTGTTAAAGAAATAACTTACATTTGTTCAGCTGCTTGTTATAGGCCGTAGAATTAAAATTTTAAGCATTGTTAAATAATATACATGGTGTCAAAGTAATATGACTGACAGAGCAAACAATAAATATTCAGTTTTTATCACATTAATCTGTTTAGAGCATGAAAATTCAAATAAATTCAAAGAAAAAATATTTTCATACATTTGCTAATATCGAAACAAAAATATGTATAGTTCCTTAGCCTTTGGGTTCGAAAGTATGATTTCCTAAAAATTGGGATCGTCACAGATTCCTCTTGTGCTCTATAAAAATCTTAATTTTTGTAAAAGATTCAATTGATAAACTGTATCTAACACCTTTGATAGAATATATAGCTTTACATTAACATTGTCTTGCTATCTAGTCTCAACATACTTTCTTTTATAATAGAAACAGGTACCTGGACCAGGCCTTCACCAAACAGAAGGCGAGGAAAAGATTATTTTCTTCAAAATAGGCAACGATCTGATTGTTTAACACAATCTCTAATAATAAATAAAAACGTATGACTGACTACCATTTTTAAATATTGGTATTACAACGATACACTTAAATAATTGTTGGCAGTTTACAATTAATGAAACAGGAATTACTAATGTTAATGATTCTTTCAAAAAGTTCAAGACATATTTTAATATAAGGGAATTCAACTGTAAAAAATAAAACATAGTTTCTCTAAACATGGCTATTCCAGATACATGCAGCAAAAAAGATGAAAATGCCAATAATTTAAGAATTAGATTAATATTTGTATTGTTGTAATTTCTTTGCTTGAAGAGAGTATGTGACGTGTATATGATGTGTTAAAGTTATTGTGAATTAACTGTCAAATCAATTAAATAAAGTGTGCATCTTTAAATAATGTCTTGTGCCATTATGATTCTTAATTAATAATGTGATAATTGTTGAATGTATATGATCAATACAACAGGCCATATCATTGTAAAACATTTGCCTGATAGAAAATTAAATAAATATTCAGTTTTGGATCACGTAAATGGTTTAATAACAGTATGTTAATTTCTCACTAACATTCTGGAGAATTGAGATATATATTATGGAGGACAGCTGATTGGTTACACTCCAGCAATCAAAAACATTCCAGCAGAGAGATTAAATCCTCAAATAACAATGTTCCTTCGTAAGATTTTCATGAAATTGTTCACAACCCCTAAAACCAAGAGAGGATCTTTTAAAATCTTCTCATGCATTATCTGACACAGATGTCCTCTATTTTGACTAAACGTATGCTCTCGCACGGTGAATATGAAATGTTAAGCAGATGCCTATAGGGCAGATGATTTTATCCTAATGATGGCTCGGTCCTACAGATGGCGTAACTTCTGAATTATTCCACCCCTTCGAGATGAATAGGTCGATCAGTATGCCAAAAAGCGCAACACAGCTGCGAACAAAGCCGCGATCAAGCGCTAAAAAGATCAGTTTCCGGTAGTGGCTGCTGCTTCGCTCTTCCTTCCGCGTCCCAGGTGCTGATGCCGCGTGTTTAACCAGACAGACAGACTAGTGAATAAACATCGCAGCATCTGGTCGAGTCGCGTCTTTTTGTGTTTGGGGGCGCAAGTCCCGTTGTAGCCCTTAGGGCTCGATGAACCCGGAAGAAGGGCCTCTAATGGTCTCGAATTCCAGCCCAGACTGAGTGCACCTTTTTTATTAGGGCGCTATTATTGGTTTTTTATCCGTCTATGGTATGAGTTGAGGAGGACTCGTTAGGTTGTGGGTGTGCTGGGGAGACTTTAATGCTGCAAGCAGGAAGCCGCACTCTCCAGTAAGTTGTTAGAAAAACCACAATCGAGGATTAAATAAAATTTTGAATTATTTGTGTTTGAAATTCTTATTGAATTTTAAACAGATCTAACCTTAACTTTTGTTTTATTTAGTATTATTATTTTTTATTTATTTATTTATTTTTGTTTTTAGTCTAAACTTAACACTTCGGGGAAAACACACTTAAGATTTAACAGAAAAATAAGACTTTTGTATTGATTGATATGAATTGCAAGCTAAAAACATACAAAAAATGCTTATACATATATCATTAAAACTCTAAATAAATTCTGTGGTTCAGATATTAGGCAGTTTTCATTGGTCTAATTGTATGTCAGGTTTTAAAGAATGTAAGTTATGCTACGGCATGCATTACACGATACGAAAAGGCAATTTTATATTTATCTACTTGCGGTTTTAGGAATCATTACAGTCACAGTTTTATGAAAATGTTTTAAAGAATTTGGAACTATTTTACGTAGTTTAGAAACATTTCAAATAATTAAACTTTAAAAGTACACCAAACTATTCCTTTTATGAAGAATGTATTTCTATGACAAAGTACAAAGAACAATGGCAAAACTATATTTATGATTGTTTTAACTACAACAATTTGATGACTAACAGTGCCTTCCCTTATTTGTTTGTTATAAGGGATAAATAACTAGAAATATTGTTTCCTCCACCACCATAAAAGCGTTGTATTATTTTATTTTTTTACCGTAACTAGTATTATAATACTATACTATAGGTATAACTATGCTGAATTAAATGTTGATTAATGTTGAAATTAAAAGTTCAATTCCTTGACCTTTTAAGTTTATACATTTACAATGAATAAGGTTACTTGGGTTACTGTGAAATTAAATATACCACACTATTGTCTATATATTTGGATAATGACTTTTTAAAATAATCAATAAATTAGGATTGTGTAACAATTAAGTGTGATGCTATTTTGTTAAATAAATTTAAGAAGAAAGAGGAAGAAATGTTGATAAATAACAATCAGCTGTAGAGCTAGGCCCTAACCTATATTGCCAGAGCCAAAGAGTATCTCCAAGATTGTATACTTTACAACTTATAACAGTTATATCAATATAATACAGTGACACAGATAAACACACCTGTGGTTATTTATTGTTAAGGTCGGGAATATACGCATGTGCCCTACTTAGTAGCATCTGTTTTATTTTGTTATTGTTATTATTATTATTATTATATATATATATCTATTTTACTTATAAAAAGGTAAAAACAACAACAAATCTGAAAGAAAATATGCGTTAACCCGTAACGTCTAACAATATAAACTACTATACGAGGTGAAAATCGTTAGTTTGGATGCGTTAACTTGGTACAGCAAAAATGCTCGTTCACGCCTTCAGAAATTTTCATAGGGCGACCCAATATGTGATTTTGTTCTTAGTATGCATTTTCTACTTGGTGTTAAGGTGCATTTTGTACTTGGTGTTAGGGTACATTTTGTACTCGGAGTTAAGGTGCATTTTGTACTTGGTGTTAGGGTACATTTTGTACTTTGTGTTAGGGTACATTTTGTACTTGGTCTTAGGGGTGTATTTTGTACTTGGTGTAATGGTACATTTTGTACTTGGTGTTAAGGTACATCTTGTACTTGGTGTTAGGGTACATTTTGTACTTGATGTTAGGGTGCATTTTGTACTCGGTGTTAGGGTATATTTTGTACTTTGTGTTAGAGTACATTTTGTACTTGGTCTTAAGGGTGTGTTTTGTACTTGGTTTGTTTTTTTCCCTTAATTTGTTTTGTAAAAAATATTAAATACATTTAATGATTGATGATGAAGCTATAAAGCTTCAGAACAGCTGTAGCACATAGTTGCTTTGGATTAATCTACAGCTTACAAGAGATAAAGTAAACCGTATTAAGGTTGATCCAAAACACGAACATTTCTGTGTTGTTTGTTTTGAAAAACATCTTTGTCAGTCATTAACGATTGTTGTTTAGTATAATTTTTAGCTACCTATTATAAGTTTTTAACTGAAAAAAAAACAAGCATAATACATACACAAGCGCTGTGTTAAATTTCACATTTGATACTCATGTGTAAGTCCGATCAGCTAAAATATAATTTTCCTTTGGGGGGCCCCGCAAACCACAGATTGCGTGGTTTTAGTGATTATACGCGTCTTCGACGGCGGGCCGGGGGGTGTGGGAACGATGGTATCAGCTGAGCGAACCCCCGACCCCAGATGGTGGAGGAACACACCGTGAGACTGGTTGCACAACCCCCGCGACAATTAGCACACATTACATCCTCCAGGAGTGTCCTTGTCACTCACTGGAGAATGGAGTCTGAAGCCATTGTTGACAGTCTCTCCAGAAGCAACGTGATATCCTCACGGCTTGGTAGGTAAGTACTGAGAAAAATGGTTGCTTGTAAGTAATGAACAATTATTATGAGTTTATTAACTTAAAATATTTTGTATTCCTTTGGACTTGCATAAGTGAACAGGATATGACGCCTACTTTACTGCATTATAAAGTGTCTGAAGATTCAGTGAACTAGAAATAGTTTTGCCACATTATTTATTGTTTATATACAACGCTTCAAACCTTATACATTTGGCAACCAAACAGACCGTTCTCCTTTGTGCCTAATAATATATATTTTTAAATTATGTGTGGGATGTAGGTTTTTACTATTATAGACTTTGCTTATTTATTAATACTTTTAATGTCGTTGTAATGAATCATTTCGTATTGAAGATTGGAATATAAACTTATCACAGCAATCAATGAAAATCTTGATAGATTACCATTAGATGTTTGGTTTCAAATTTATGGTAAAACAATGCTGGCATTTGTATAGTATTTTTTCACAAGGCAATGAATTACTGAAATTATAAGTTATTTAATTATAAGTTGACAATATTCGTCCAACTGGTTGAAGTTTGGCTGTATCTAATGGAAAACAAGGAAACGTCACACAACACAAATTTATTACAATATAAGCACAAAATGTACAAATATATTACAATAAAAGTACAAAATGCACGAATATTATGGTGATCGATTTCGGTGAATCACGCTTACCTTCCACGTGATTTCTTTTGTGAATGCCTCTGGTTCATCGTCGATCACCTTAATATCTGTGCATTTTGTACTTGTATTGTAATATATTTGTGCATTTTGTGCTTATATTGTAATAAATTTGTGTTGTGTGACGTTTACTTGTACTTGTATATCTACAAACAAGTATTTTGCTAATAAAAAAATTATTTCTAATGAAAAAGCTTATACAGTATAATATATTAACAATATTATTATTATATTCAACGTCTTTATCATTTATTACGCTATGTTCATTAGCTCCTTGTACATCTAGCATACTTTTATTTGAACGTGTAATTCTCTTATACTTATCGCCTAGCTTACGCCATTAATTTGTTCTTTTTATTATTTGTATTATTTAGCTTACTCCTTTCATCGTACATTCTCTTATATGCACTGTCTAACTTTCTCATTTAATGTGCTTATTCTTTTATACTCCTTTAATGTGCTCTTTTTCTCATTTGTATTTCCGAACTTACCCCATTCATGTACCAATGTTTAGTATCATATCGAGTAATCATCTTAAAATATGCTTATTTTATCTCAGGAATTGCCAGATTTTAAAACTAAACTGAACATGAATTAGTTTTTATAATATGTTTTCCTATTAATGAACACTACCGTTAAAAATAAATATTTGTTATTTAAAAAATATTTTTTTTATTTAAAAAACTTTTTTTTATTTAAAATGTTGAGTCATCGGAGTTAAGAATAATTAAGTATAACGCTGCTTTAAACCCTAGGATAGGCCTGTTCTTCACTAAAGCAGGTGCCCCATTGCAGACGATCTAACCATCCGTTATTAATTATCCATATTTTTATGCCATTTGTGAAATTAGAAGGCTATCCCCCCTAAAAACAAATCACAAGTGTATGTTGCGTGCGTCATTCATATTATGAAAAGATTATATTTTTCAAACTTTATTCAAAGACCTGCGGTGATTCATTAGTTTCTATCCGGTCATCTAGTTCAACAATGTAAACAAACAACTAATATACTATCAGGTAATTTAGGTTCAGACATGAGATGCCAACTCAGTTTCTATCCGGTCATCTAGTTCAACAATGTAAACAAACAACTATAATACTATCAGGTAATTTAGGTTCAAACATGAGATGCCAACTCAGTTTCTATCCGGTCATCTAGTTCAACAATGTAATCAAACAACTATTATACTATCAGGTAATTTAGGTTCAGACATGAGATGCCAATTTAGTTTCTATCCGGTCATCTAGTTCAACAATGTAAACAAACAACTAATATACTATCAGGTAATTTAGGTTCAGACATGAGATGCCAACTCAGTTTCTATCCGGTCATCTAGTTCAACAATGTAAAAAAACAACTAATATACTATCAGGTAATTTAGGTTCAGACATGAGATGCCAACTCAGTTTCTATCCGGTCATCTAGTTCAACAATGTAAACAAACAACTAATATCTTAGAACTTAGGCTTAAGCGGCCGGTGTCATAACTAGAATCTACAATTTCCGGTGACAACCGCGTCAAGGTACTATCTATAATATTTTCAAGATGACCAGACGTTTCGCCCATACTGTGTTGTGGCATCCTCGGTGGTTTCTCTGAGACTCTGAGAAACAACTAATATACTATCAGGTAATTTAGGTTCAGACATGAGATGCCAACTCAGTTTCTATCCGGTCATCTAGTTCAACAATGTAAACAAACAACTAATATACTATCAGGTAATTTAGTTCAGACATGAGATGCCAACTCAGTTTCTATCCGGTCATCTAGTTCAACAATGTACACAAACAACTATTATACTATCAGGTAATTTAGGTTCAGACATGAGATGCCAACTCAGTTTCTATCCGGTCATCTAGTTCAACAATGTACACAAACAACTATTATACTATCAGGTAATTTAGGTTCAGACATGAGATGCCAACTCAGTTTCTATCGTAAGTTGAACTATTAATTAATATCATCGTTCCATGAGTTTATGACGATTAGTGTAGGTGACCTATGTGGTCTGGTTACTACCTAAGATTGACAATTTCTCAAAGGACCATCCTTCAATAAACCATGATAAAGGCAGCTTAAAGACCTACGGTTTAGCGCGGAATCCAAATTTGTTAGTGATTGATTTATACCAATTTATAAACTTACATATGTGTTTGGTCCAATTACTGTCCATCTTTTAAAACGGGCACTATTTTAACTTCTAAATTTTAAAATATTGCTAACATTTATTTATTAATCCTCTCATAATGAGACTAGTGGTTTGTTTAAAGCGTGCCTAATAGTCACATGAAGACGTTCGGTGTGCTCGTAGCTAGGCAGCTTTACCCATAACTGATTATTCAATTACCTAGCACTATAAGGTATGAAGTCTGAGCACTTAACTGGTATGAAGTCTCTATCCTAGCAAACTGAAATGCAGTTGATATCCCGCGGAACTTACTAAGATGAAACTGTTTAATACGGCCAGCTGCAATGCAGTTCTCTCCGTTATACGTTCCCTTCGGCTCTCCGACTCCTTCCACCAACGAGCCGACGAACTACCACTGGACTGATCCTGGCTCGAACTACTTGTACCGGAAGTGATGCTATGAAACCTCTGGTGTAGTTCTCTCCGTTACGTGTTCTCTTGAACTAACCAACTCCTTCCACCAACGAGCCGACGAACTACGACTGGACTGATCCTGGCTCGAACTACTTGTACCGGAAGTGATGCTATGAAACCTTTGGTGTATTTCTCTCCGTTATACGTTCCCTTCGGCTCTCCGACTCCTTCCACCAACGAGCCGACGAACTACCGCTGGACTGATCCTGGCTCGAACTACTTGTACCGGAAGTGATGCTATGAAACCTGTGGTGTAGTTCTCTCCGTTACGTGTTCTCTTAAACTAACCAATTCCTTCCGTCGACGAGCAGACGAACTACCACTGGACTGATTATGGCTCGACTACTTATACAGGATATAATGCTATCAAACCTGTGATGTTCTTGTGCCCTTCATCTCTCCAATTCCTTCCGTCGATGAGCCAACGAACTACCACTGGACTGTTCCTGGCTTAGACTACTTGTATCGGAAATGGTGCTATAAAACCTGAGATGTTATTAGTTTTCTTGGTACATTCTCCCTTCGTCTCTCCGATTCTTTCCATGGAAGAGGCAATGAAGTAACACTGGACTGATCCTTGTTCGTACTACTATTACCAGAAATTATGCTATCAAACGTGTGATGTTCCCTTCGTAGTTTTCTCAGCATTCCCTTCTTCTCCTTGGACTCCTTCCATCGACGAACCGCCGAATAACATAATCGTAGCCCAGACTACTTGCAATGGACAGTCAACGTTATTTGTTAAAACAGTTATTTGCTTTAACATCGTTCAAATAGCTAAATTTCAAATTATTGATTATATGCATACGGTACTTCAATTTAAATGCCTGTTTATGTTCACTATAAATGTAGAACTTAATTAATGTCCAATTACAATTTTGTATAGTCTAAATTATTATTAGAAAGTTGTAATAGTTTTAAGAATAAACACCATCGCGTAATATTGTTTAAAAGCCAAATCAATCTTAATTCAACCTTGCAATCTACTTCCGTTTCAGAAAGCAGGTACATTTTTTACTCGTGAACCAACCTTGCCACCAACTTGTTTGCTTGAGATTGGTAAATGATTTTATTATGTCATTTTGTGGCTATATCCTGATTTTCTTTTTGCAACTTGATCTAGTCTTATTTTGTCGTTTACCATTACTTTATTTGAACAAATATTAGTTTAAATACTTGAGGTATGCTGGATGTAAAATATGAAGAATAACCTTGAGACTGCAATGAAACGATCATAATTCCCTCTATTAACATAATATTTAGCCAGCTACCAGACTTTTAACCTGATTATTATATAAATATATAATACTGAGGATGCTTTATGTAATATTCCACCATGCTTATCATTCATAAATCAACAACATGTGGTTGTACATTAAAATTCCAAATCATATTATACAAAAACGAAACTGTCAACCTATTCTTTTTCTTTAATATGAATATTTAGGTATTTTGACCATGAAAATAGAGAAAAGTTATTAAATATCCAGGAATTAATTTGGGTCTTGTCAACTTGTTTGATTATAATCCATCATATCATACTCCATCAAGCTATCACGCCATCAAGTCATACGACATTGAGCCATCACGCTATCGAGCCATCAAATCATACGACATCGAGCCATCACGCTATCGAGCTATCAAATCATACGCCATCGAGTCATACTCCATTGAGCCATTATGACATCAAGTCATTCGACATCGAGCCATCGCGTAATTGAGTCATACGCCATCGACGCATACGCCATAGAGATATCAAACCATACACCATCGAACCATTACGCCAGCGAGTTATACGACATCGAGCCCCTCACTGCATCAAGTCATACGCCTTCGATCCATCACGTTATTGAGTCATCAGCCATTGAGTCATACAACATCGAGCCATCACACCATCGGTTCATACGACATCGATCCATCATGCCATCGATTGATAACCGTTAGAAACAAATTTTAATAGTATAATTCAAAATGATCTTAGTCACACTGTGTGTGCTCTCAAACACTGTGTGTGCTCTCAAGCGTAAAATCACCTAATCAACACATAAATATTAGATGTTACCAAAGTGACAGCGGAGAGTTGGCTTGGATGGATGCCACTGAGAGGCTAGCACGCCCTTGTTATTCAAGAAAGAAATGTTGATTAGTACAATTAAATATTTAAATACACACTATATAATCAATAATCGGGTTACGAGGTGGACTTGGTCCGTATAACCGAGGCATAAGGCTTTGTCAGGTTGTTATGTTACAATTCTTTATACTTTTTCATTTTTGGGGGATTAGCCTCCGGATCACTGTTCAATACTTAAAGTGGTTTATATACCTGCATTCACTTGAATGCAGGTATATAAACCACTTTAAATTCTTTATATACATTTGCCCACTTGGAGCAAATTTTCTAAATTAACTCGATTCAGTCATTGTTGTGAAAATGTGTACGTCATAGTCTTCATATGTCCCTTAAACTAATATAAATCGTTCCATGCAGTTTAAGTATGTTCTAACAGAATAGAATTGATACAAAATTATAAGATTATCATATCCGTATTTTGAAAAAGTACTTCGAGCTCCCACGCTGATTATTATAAACCTTATATTATCGCTACTGTGACAAATCGCCAGTTGTCTTTATTTTTCAAATTTATTACATTGAAATAGACTAAAGGTATCTTCAATAACTGCCCACTGTTCTAATAGGATAGCAGATATTCAAGTAATTGGTACACATAAAGAAATCTTACCAAAACATGAAATATTTCCCAAAACTTGTATTAAGTGAACTGATCGCACAGAGTAAGCAGTAGGCCTCTTCATTATATGTTTTTTTTTTTATGTTGATACCCAGAGGCCAAACCTACGTTCCAACATTAAAAGTCAGCGAACTTGAGCCCACCACACGTATTGTAAATAATGCTCATGCTAGAAACATATAAGACGTAAATACTTATCCATTATCACTGATAAAGTACTTGTTATTTTATATAATAATCCAATATTTTAAAATCTGTAAATATTTGAACTGATTTTTATCGACGCACATTATTATTTTTGTTGTCATCGCTACGTTAAATCATGGTTCATAGACAGTAAGTTATTTTGTTGATTTTTGTTGTACCTGATTTCTTTCAACGTACAACACATGGTTTGATCATTGTTATTCTCTTGCTTCAAAAACTATGAAATCTGTTGTTGCGAAATTTTAAATATTTTGTTTGAGCTACTGTTTTGTAATGTCAGTTTTAAATTTATTGTGGACGTATTCTACACGCACAGAACTTGATCAAACAAATATTTCTATTCTATACTTTTTTTACATATTTTGTAATCATAATTTTTATAAGTGTTGTTTAAGTGTAAAGTTTTATAGTTATTTAAAGTGTGAAGCATTACAATTTTATTTATTTCCATTGATAAATTACCTTCGTGTTCGGTTAATTAAATAACATATTTCATTGCCTGAACATTAGTCTTGATCATATACTGGTGTTTATATAAAAATAAATATATACAATTTACTGTTTGACACTTTTTTCATGGTAGTTTGGAAGATATAATTTTTAAATTATCTCTATAAAGCAAATGTAAGTAACTTTTTATCTGTTATTTATTTACTGCATATTTTTGTCATTATCTATATATTTAATTTTTACTCGGATGAGTGTATCTTATTCCCTTTATAAAAATATACAGGGTGGGAAAAAAATTAAAACGCTTTCAAACTTTTGTATAACTTCACTCGTAAAAGTGAAATGTTGTACATGGTCATGGTTACAAATAACACACTTTTTGATGCCATTGACTACATTTAATCTTTTCAGGGGGATGGCCCACGAGGAGTTCTTTGTAAATCTTCAATATAAGCCTATAATAGGCCTATAATAAGCCTATTATAGGTCTAGTTTGGTATCAAATGAAAGGTCTATTCAATAGAAATTAATTGCCGCAAACCGGACTTCGAAAGGTTTATCATTTCCAGAGTAGTGGTCATTTGAATTTCAAAATAACTAATTTAAACAATATTATTTCTCCGATATTTAACGGTTTCAGTTAAATTATTCTGATCAAAATTATACTTTATGAAACACAATTACTCAAAAAATAATTAAATTATCAAATTACCTATGGAAAAAAAATAAAGTTGTGAAAAGTTGCAGGGTTCCATAGTTTTTCCACCCTGCATTTCCCGTTTGCTTTTTTATGTATTTACTTTTTATTTGTGTTAAACACTCTTAGAGAAGCGCAAGGCATACTTACAATCAACAAACAACAGTTGAGGAGTTGTTGTGTATCAATGGGGTGGAAAGCCTGGTCAGTAGTCGGCTTTCACCGGTCATCCCCAGCCTTCTGGACGATTAGGCCAACACGCTCTTGACCAAAGGTCAGCCGGACCAACTGTCCGTGTTTTGCTGGTGTGAAAGGGATGATCTGACCAGCCGTGGTCAGTGCAGCCGTCCACCCCTCCCCGCCTATCGATGACAGACACACGCCTCCATCACCCCTGTCAGGCCTATCCACAACAGCCAATTGTCACAAATTGACCATTCTAATATTCTATTGTGAGTTATGATTTTATTAAAAAAAAATAATAATAATAATAGTAATAATAAATCTTAATCTATAGCATTTATTAATCTTAGGCAACATACATTTAGCCGTATTTTTTACCTTGATAATATTAGAAAGCTTGAATTGAGAATGTACATTCCTCAACAAATGCAAAGAGGTCAGCTTGAATTTACAATTAGCAAGTGTAATGTTGCAAACTTAGAATCATTAATTGCCTTGCGCGAATCACTGTAAAATGTACACGTTTTGATTGGAATCGCGTAGAGTTGTCAAAAACTGATCCGGTCGTGTATAGGATTGTCGTTCTCCTGTTGATGGTCATATTTATGCAGATAATATATGCTAACAGGTATGGTGAGTAGTCCATGGTGTAAAAACAAATCATTAGCATGTGTTAGAAACAAATCATGTGTTAGAAACGGCTGTTTTTACTATTGATGGCAGTTCAAAACGTTGACTCCAACCCAAACTGTTAAGCTGGATTGTTGACAGCAATCGGTACTGTTGATGGCAGTTTGAACTGTTGAGGGCATTTCAAACCGTTGGCTGCATATTGTTGGTAGTCTGCATTGTTGACTGTAGCCCAAAATCTTGACTGCATCCCAAATTGTCGGTGAAAGTTCAAACTTTTGACTGCATCTCAAATTGTCAACAGCACTCCAAACTGTTGACGGCATCCCAAATTGTCGATGGTAGTCAATTTGTTGAATGCATCCCAAAGATATCGAAGACAGAGACTGTTAAAGGCATCAATAACTTTTAGATGACTATTCGAATGTGAGCTTGGTAATAATAATAATGGCAGCTTTTCTAAAAGCTTGATGGTCGATTTACTTTATTATCCAACTCATGGTCTTATTCCATAAACATAATGTAAATAAGTCTGGCAATTATGAAATTAGCAATTATCAAGACTCCAGGGTGCAAGTATTTGCAAAATTTGGACGAGTATAAACGCCACACGAATCAAACAGCTGCTCTGTTTCATCACATCAGGCAGCGCTTGCTAGAAATGTATTGGAATAAGTTTCCTGTAAAAGGACATCTTCCAATAAAACAGCAGAGAAAATGCACATATAGTTTATCATGGTTTTTAAACTTCATTCGATATACGTGTTTTAAGACTGATTTCTGCAAAGAACTGTCAGTATAAATTCGATTTGATAAAAGATTTTATTATTTTAGTTCTTGATTGTTTTCCTTTAAAGCTGAGATTGGCACCGTTAGTATATTTATAATCAGATGATTTCAGTATATGTGCATAAACTAGAAGAGGCTCAAGTATTGATCCCTGGGGGACACAATGGGAGTACAGTTTAGATCTGGCGAAACTATTGACAAACCTCTAAAGTGGATAAATAAAGTGAACCCATTGGAGTATTGATTGCTCTCAGGACGGACCTTATTATTCCACTAAAGGCTTCGAGTTTAAAGGTTCCGGAAACAGTAGAGAAGCTGTGACTTTTTGATAACTTCCAAATGAACATGAACCTTGTAAGTCAAATTTCACACATTTTGCTATGTTGCACAAACTATCTTCCTCCGTTTTAGTTCCTGGTTGTTCCTTCAAAAGCAGAACAATTATTTTAACTGGTTTTATAAATAAAGAAAGAGCGGAAATAAAAAAAATAATGACACTCAAATATTGGCACGTGTCAAGGAAAGTGAAATAAGTGCCAATTAAGGGCTTAGCCCCAAAGGGTGCCGCAGTCCGAGTAGAGGCGGCGGGCAAACAAACATAGTCCTGCGGTTATCCTAGGGGCGCGTGGTGGGCAGATGCGTCGACAGATAGCTCTTTCCACCTGTCCTTTTGTCAACATGTCCTTCCTCATCCTCACTTGTTGCGGCTTCACCGCTTCCGTCCCGCCTAATTATTTCTGTGAACGCCGGCGTAAATCTTCCACGAGAAATTGTTAAATGGCTTTAAACGCCTTGTTAGGATGACAGCCGAAAGTTCATGTTTCTTGCTTCTGGTCCTGCCAGCCCTTTTCATAGTATATGATAAATTATGTTTTGGCTAAATTTGTTGGTTTTGTGTACTCCTTTAAAACCTATAATACTTTTGAAGCTATTCTTCGGACAGGTTATGCTTCAATTCTACGACAGCAGAACAGTTTGAGGCTTTTATGGTTTGTTAGGTGTAACAATATTCTAAATATTCAGACCATATTCTAATAACATAAAGGAGTAAAGTCGATGTTACATAACTGATACGCACGCCAATTCCTGAGACGTGCAGATTGATTTTTCACGATAAAAGCAGAGAAAATAAGTCTATGGTAATAAAAAAAAAGTTCAAATTGTCTAGCAAATACTTTATAATATAAATACCAAATGAATTGCTAATCCTCTCACCAGAAGTTTTCTCCTTCAACTCGTGTCTTAATTGTATTTCAAAATAGGTACTCCGTTTGCAAAAGTACTCAATTGATGTCATGTAGAAGTCTCATGACTTTTTATTCATTGCTGTGGTTGATATAAAAGTCACGACTGCGTGATTTATGAAATATTTACTATCATAAAACAAGTAAACGGTAAAAAGTGAATGCTGGAAAGTTCAAAAGTCTCTACATGCTCAGATGGTCTTTGGCCAACGGCAATGGTGATGTACATCGGCTTTATGTCACTTGTAATTTACAATACTCCCAGGTAATATTTAAGTAATTGTTCGCTTGATTGACTGCCTTCTAATACATTACATATAGCCAAGTATTCACACTGCATCGGCTTTCCAAGGATAACTGGACAGTGCTTATGATAATACATTGGCAACAGGACCTGGATGTTGGAAAAGTTGGGTTGGGTTGGTTTTTTTTATATAACAAACTCATTTAACTTTGAGATTATTTTTACTGCAGAACAAATATTAAATAACATATCATTACAATGGTCTTAATTTTTTTTAAGCTATGAGGAAAGGAAAAGAAAGAAACATTTTCAATTTAAAAGTACAAAATCGTCGAGTATACATAATGTTCTAGACCATTCAGAAAAAACCACACGATGAACTGTGGTTTCAAAATACAATTTAACTACAAAAATAAGAAACCAAACAGTTTCAACAAAATTACGACAATCGGAAAACGATAGTTCAAACAAGATCAAATTCTCATGAGGCTAGTTTAGGAATGAATGTTTTAAATTTATTTTCGAAGGACCCAATGAAAGAATTCTTGAAGGATGACTTAACAGACGTTAGCATAGCAAAATCCAGCGATGAATCACACTGATGGAAAGAGTAAATTGTCCATAAATGCAAATTTTCTCATAATGTAGAAAAATACACTAAAACAACTTATATGTTTTAATTTCTATCCATACTAACTATGTACTATATGAGTTATACTAAGACTGGCACTAACATCGGTATTCATGTAAACGGAAAGTAGGTTAGATGTTCTCCAGTAGTAGGCCTACACATCAAAGCTTCCGGTAAAGATACAAGATTGATATTTGTGTGAAGGGGAAGTATATGTTCTCCAGCAGCACAAAGTCGTGAAGACTGGTATTTGTGTAAAGAGGAAGTATATGTTCTCCAGTAGTAGGCCTACACATTAAAGCTTCCGGCAAAGATACAAGATTGATATTTGTGTGAAGGGGAAGTATATGTTCTCCAGTAGCACAAATTCGTGAAGACTGGTATTTGTGTGAAGGGGAAGTATATGTTCTCCAGTAGCACAAATTCGTGAAGACTGGTATTTGTGTGAAGGGGAAGTATATGTTCTCCAGTAGCACAAAGTCGTGAAGACTGGTATTTGTGTAAAGGGGAAGTATATGTTCTCCAGTAGTAGGCCTACACATCAAAGCTTCCGGCAAAGATACAAGATTGATATTTGTGTGAAGGGAAGTATATGTTCTCCAGTAGTAGGACTACACATCAAAACTTCCGGCAAAGATACAAGATTGATATGTTTGTGAAGAGGAAGTATATGTTCTCCAGTAGCACAAAGTCGTGAAGACTGGTATTTGTGTAAAGGGGAAGTATATGTTCTCTAGTAGCACACAGTCGTGAAGACTGGTATTTGTGTAAAGGAGAAGTATATGTTCTCCAGTAGCACAAAGTCGTGAAGACTGGTATTTGTGTAAAGGGGAAGTATATGTTCTCCAGTAGCACAAAGTCGTGAAGACTGGTATTTGTGTAAAGGGGAAGTATATGTTCTCCAGTAGCACAAAGTCGTGAAGACTGTTATTTGTGTAACAGATAAGTAGAGATTCTCGTGTAATGGTACATCTTCATACTAATGGTCTTTAAAGGGTTTCATGGTGATATATAAGTTAATTTTTGCTATGTAAGTATGACATATCTCATGATTCATCGTGTAGCTTGTATGTTCAAATTAGTTTTATATTGAGGACACTTAACTTTTTTGTGTTCCAACCTTTGAATGATTAATATGTAATTAGTTAGACTAATACTTCTCTTAGGCTTATGTTACCTTGGGGGTTAGTTGGCCACCATTGTTGTGTGTTGCCTTATATAAAGCATCAATATAGTCTTATAAAAAATATATAAACTAGATATGCGTTGCTGCACTGCAATACTTGAGTAAGCCTTTAATATGTTGTATATGAACTACAATACAATAAACATACCCGTTTGATCCAGTAAATAAAAAGCATATCCATCCATACTATAACATTCCTAATAATAAGAGATATCTGCATCTCCTGATTTGACAAATACCTATGGCAATAGAAGCTTTTGGATAAATATGAGTATTCTTCTTCAACTGACATTCAACGTTAAGTTTTTATTTAAGGAACAACGTTTGTTTACACTTATTCCTTATAATAAAAAATAAGAGATGCTACGTGAATAATTATTAATCTTTTCTGCTATTTTTTAATGTTAGTCCATGAACCAAAATACTTTTTGTTTTTAATTTCATAACAAAGTATAAAAATTCAAAACTTATGTTTTACTTAAAAAACTATTCCTCTTTGAAAATAACAGAAGCATATTAATATAATTGTTCATTGTAAGACATATTCTTAAATATATACTGTTACCAGGGGTTGAAATCGTACTTAAAGTATTTTTAGCATGTACATTTAAGTGAAGGCTACATGATATCACTTAAATACACAGTAATATTACAATATTACAGTATATTGTAATATTACTGTGAAATTACAGTATAAACTAGAATTTAATTATTCTAAAGTTTCATATGTTTTCATTATACAGATGCTGCTATAATTGTATGTATATATATATATATATATATATATATATATATATGGAAAACATTAGTAAAATATACGTCAGTTCTAATTAGGTTTGTTTCTATTGGACGTTTCGTTTACGTTTACCCAACAAGACATGCCGGTTCTTAAACCTTGGGTTTCCGCAACAAGACATGCCGGTTCTTAAACCTTGGGTTTTCTCCTCAAGACATGCCGGTTCTTGCACCTTAGGTTTCCCCAACAAGACATGCCGGTTCTTGCACCTTGGGTTTCCCCAACAAGACATGCCGGTTCTTGCGCCTTAGGTTTCCCCAACAAGATATGCCGGTTCTTGCGCCTTAGATTTTCCCAACAAGACATGCCGGTTCTTAAACCTTGGGTTTTCTCCTCAAGACATGCCAGTTCTTGCACCTTAGGTTTCCCCAACAAGACATGCCGGTTCTTGCACCTTGGGTTTCCCCAACAAGACATGCCGGTTCTTGCGCCTTAGGTTTCCCCAACAAGATATGCCGGTTCTTGCTCCTTAGGTTTCCCCAACAAGACATGCCGGTTCTTGCGCCTTAGATTTCCCCAACAAGACATGCCGGTTCTTGCGCCTTAGGTTTCCCCAACAAGACATGCCGGTTCTTGCGCCTTGGGTTTCCCTAACAAGACATGCCGGTTCTTAAACCTTGGGTTTCCTCCTCAAGACATGCTGGTTCGTGCACCTTGGGTTTCCCCCTAAAGACATGCCTGTTCTTACACCTTGGATTTCTCCCCCCACAAGACATGTTCTTGCACCTTGGGTTAAAGCTGCAAGACGTCCGCTGACGAGGCTACACGCCTTGATGGCCACAAAGGAAGGGTTGACCAAAAAGCGTCCTTTCTGGAGAGAAGAATTGTTTCCAAATTTGGGCAGTAAATCATGTACAGCACTGTGGGGGGTGGCAGATGGACGTCATTGTCCAGTGGGCCAGTGGGCACGGCAACGAGTGGTGACCGCCCGGGGGGGAGAGGGTCATCGGAGGCCACGAGTCTTCGGACCGTAAGAGACGTCTTGGAGTGCCACAGTCGGGATCTAATCAACTTTTATTTTCACGTCAACATTATATAAAACATTACATTTTTTGTCAGAATATAAAGACACTCATTAGATATTTAAAATATTTTACCAAAAACTGAAAGGACTCAAGTAGGTTGAATTTTTAAACTTGTGAACTCGATTAGAGTTGAAAATCTAACATTTATGTAAAGTTTTGTTCACGAGAATTGTCACAGCTTCAGAACTCGAGTGTTGTAGATACCAACAAGTTGATGTTGATATAATTTCTCAAAATTTACTGTTTTCAACCCATCTATTTGTTTTTATTTATTCAAAATTTGTTAATCATAACTGATGAATCAACTTGGTAAACTGGTTAGCATGCTAAGCAAGTAAAATTCGAAAATATTTATTTCACGTAACATTTCAAATTTTTACAATAAGTAACATAAAACAAGTGCATTATCTTGTCAATAGAATATTTAAGTCTAATGCTAAAAGATGTATAGCATATTATCATTGATTATATAAACCTACAATTTGTGTATAAAATCAATGATATTATTTAAATTTAAGTATGTCTTGAAAGTGCTGGGCATGTTATGGGATGTCTTTTCTACAAGTTATACAGAATTACTTATACCACTATGCTGAGTTGTTCATCATCTCCACTATACTATAATATGTCTTTCTTTGATTTACGAATTTCAATGACATGCTTATAAAATTTAACTTCGTTAAGTTGTTTTAAAAAGATCACAAACTATTGCAACTTCGAGTTCCCATGTACACGGGACTTTTTTCAAATAATATTGTTCTGTGAGTTGGGTAAAATAGAATAACAATGGAATAAATAAATGGCAATACAAAGCAACGTTGCTAAAATATACACTTTTGCAGTTTTAATTGTTATTTATTTATAAAAAGATAAAGTTACTCCATTAACGAGTTAGTATTGTTGACTTATAGTGAATCTCTACTAATGTATCACCCCATACTGGGAATGGTAGCCTGAGGCAGTGAGACACTTGGCCAGAGCCCCAGGACTTTGAGAATTAATTCCAGACTAATTGAGTAACCTTTGAAAGCATTTTATTTAAATTAAAAACACCTGTTTCGACTTTTGGGTCATTGCCAAGTATTCAACACGGTTTCGTATAAACGAAATTAATTCTTTTTAGTAAAGGTTTTAAGATACTTTAAGTCTTGTATACTTGGCAATGAAACAAAAATTCGAAACATTTCGTGATTTTAATTTAAATAAAATGTTTTCAAAGGATACTCAACTAGTCTCGAATTAATACGTAATAACATGGCAGTAGTCCTATTAATTAATGTGATATTACAAAAATGGATATATATTTTATGAAATTAAAACAACTATAACAAGATAATAGAGCATTATATGACAAATATTGACAGGGTTTTCTTGCGTGCTTCTATTATTTACCTCCTGAAGTTTTACTAACCTAACGTGAAACATGCTGTACTTTCATTCAGTACTGTAATTTATATGTTTTGGCTTATAACTAGTAAGATGGAAGAGTGAATTATCAGAAATATTGCTTCATTGGGAAAACATTGCAGCTTTCTGTGTTACATGTCCAAGTGACAAAAAAAATGAGATGAGTGCAAGAAATGTAGAAAAGTGAGGACCGAGAACTGCTTTATGGCTGATATCCAGTTGCACCGGCGGTCAAAGGAATTTCCACGGGTCAAAACATTCCTCCGTCCGAAAAGTGTCCAGATGCACCGGTGGTCAAAATCTACCCACCTCACTTATCCCCGCTGCAAATTCCTTCGACCGCCGGAGCCGGTGCAATTGGAAGGCCCCTTCCTTCCCCACCCCACTACATTTCTTCAAACATAGTTTATAAGTGTTTAACAATTTCGCAATGGAATATTCTATCAAACACTTGCCGATGTTTCGTGGCACATACTAATGGTAGACCATAGCAGGTTCTAACTAATAAATATGGTAACTATGTATTTAATGTTTAATTTTGTGTTTATCCGTGGCAACACTAACCTAACCTAACCTAACCTAACCTAACCTAACCTAACCTAACCTAACCTAACCTAACCTAACCTAACCTAACCTAACCAAACCTAACCTAACCTAACCTAACCTAACCTAACCTAACCTAACCTAACCTAACCTAACCGACTCATGACTCATGTCATAACAAAGGGTGTGGAATTTGGCACGGTCAGCTTGGGGTTACTGTACTAGGAATCCGGCCTGGTTGGACTTTCCCGGCTCATGTCATAAACAAGGGCCTCTGGTGCAATTGGAACACCCCCCAAAAGGGGCTCCGGTGCATCTGGACACATCAGTTTGGGGCCGATCCCTGACCCCGGTGCAATTGGAAATCTCCCCTGCTTTATATCAGCGCAACATACCTAATTTTCCTCGAGAAAATTAAACTAGCAACTAATGAACATTGTCTTTATTAAAGTGATGCCAAGTTGAAACTAGTTATAAACATTTCAAATTGAAACTAGTTATAAACATTTCAAGTTGAAACTAGTTATAAACATTTCAAATTGAAACTAGTTATAAACATTTCAAATTGAAACTAGTTGTAATCTTAATCTAATGTTAATTAAAAACCTCGAGGTTAAATCGTTATTATTTAAACGATTTTTTCTTAAACATTAGTACTCATTCAATTAATGTGCCTGACAAACTATACAGAGATAATATATCAGTTAATTCACTATTTCTTAGAGAAATACATAAAAATGAGGTTGCAAGTATAGTTCTGAACATGAAAAACAAGAAATCGGCAGGATCGGATGAATTGTCACCCTCCTTATTAAAAGAAATAGTACATATAGTTGCAAAGCCTCTGTCTCATCTCATAAATTGTTCGTTCCAGCAAGGCCAATTTCCGACCAAGCTAAAGACTGCTGTTGTAAGACCAATACCAAAGTGAGCTAATGACTGTAAATATGATAACTTTAGACCGATAACCATAGTGTCAACAATATCAAAGATATTTGAAAAAGCAGCTCTCACACGGCTAACTGATTTCTTGGAAAGAAAAGAAATACTATTTAAAAACTAATTTGGCTTTGTAAAAGGTAAAACAACTACCAACGCCATGTTCTGTATGATTTCAGATATCGTCAAAGCCCTTGATAGAGGCGATGGCGATATTACATCAGGAATATTCTTTGACTTAAGTAAGGCATTTGACACTGTAAACCATGACCTTCTACTAAATAAACTGAACTCGATTGGCGTAAGAGGGCTGACACTTGAATGGTTTTCCTCATATTTAAAGGGCCGATATCAGTATGTAGAGGTGTCTGGAGTGGATTCAATGGGATGCTCTCGGCCTTATGCCTCGTCACTGGGTAATATCACTTGTGGTGTCCCCCAGGGGTCTGTCCTCGGTCCCGTTCTGTTCCTCATCTATATCAACGACTTATCTTCTTGCCTTGGGGATGGGACGGTGCCTATTTGCGGATGACACGTCCCTGACAGTGTCCTGGCTCCACAAGGGAAGACCTTGAAATGAATACTTTTGTTCAATCTAATAACCTCCTGCAGTTGTTTGATGAAAATTTGCTTAAATTGAATACAGGAAAAACTCATTTCTTGAACTTTTCAATCAGAAACAACGAGGAAAATCAGTTTAAGTTACTTTTGGGCGATATTGAGCTAGAAGCTACTCACCAAACTAAATTTGTAGGCTTAACCTTAGACAACAATGTTTGTTTCCATGCCCATATTGACACTGTCTGTAGTAGAGTGAGTTCATCAGTATTTTTATTACGACAGCTTTCAAAGATCGCAGGAATTGATGTTATGATGACTGCCTACTATGGCTCACTCTATCCTCACTTGGTGTATGCAGTGCCAATATGGGGATGTGAAAGCAAAAGAACTGTGTTTGTACTTCGTCTTCAAAAAAAGGCTTTTCGAGTGATTCATGGTTTGGATTACCGACAGTCTTGCAAAAACGCATTCCGCTCATCAAGAATTTTAACTTTTCCCTCAATTTACATATTAGAAACACTGACCTTTGTTAAAAATAATTTACACCTTTTTAACAGTCAAAAATCTCATTCATACTTACTTCGAAATATTTACACCATTAAAATTCCAGCTCATTCAAGAACCTTTTTTGAAAAACAATGTTTGTATAGTGCCATAAAGCCTTATAATCTTCTTCCTTTAAAGCTTAAGCTGGAAGCGAACCCTGCAGCGTTTAAGAAACAGCTCAAAAGCGTCCTCATTGAGAAATGTTACTACAGTGTCCGGAAATGTTTCACTGATGGGTTTGCTGTCTAAGAGACAACTTTCATTTTACTCTTTAAGTATGATGTTAATTTAAATTTTTTATGATTCATTTGACTGTATAATTTTATATATTTAGATTTAAGTTTATATTGACATGGTTAATGCATGTAATTGTCTCTTGGCTAAATAAACGAGTTATTGAGATATTTAAAGATAAATAATATAAATTACTCGTATATAAAAACCTTCATAAATCCACTTAGAACGTGTTTAATAAATAAATTCTGCAAGTTATCTTTGAATCAGGAATATCACCAAAACATTTCGAGGTACGTACGTACCGGTGGTCACAATCCCTTATCTGATAGTTCCTCATTCCAGCTTTGGCTATGTCACAACTCAACGTTCTTGCCTATAACTATGCATGTGTATTTTTTTAAATTTTTTTATATATTTATTTTTACCCATGATGCCCCGGTTAAGTCTGTGCTTGCCTCTATTGTGTACTACTATTGAATTAGCTGTAACAAACAGGCATAAACCACACTTCTTATTTACCATAGGTCTCTTAGTTGTTCGCGTGAATTATAACTATTCGCTTCGTCTAAGGGTCAAAATATTTCGGAAACAACTACAGAAAAATCTGCTCTTATTTATTCTCCTATATTCAGATTAATTTTTAAAACTTTACACATAATATTCAATGTAACATTATGTGCAATAATATTTAATTCCTAGGCACATAATATTCAATGCAATATTTTGTGCAATAATATTTAATAGGCACAAGGGAAGATCAGTGTTAACCTAACCTAACCTAACCTAACCTAACCTACATGGCCGACAGTCTCTGCAGACTAAGCCCCTCTCATTGGCTAAATCCTGAATCCGCCACAGACCCACCTGCCTACCCATACACATACAATGGTATTGACCCACCCGCCTACCCATACACATACAATGGTATTGACCCACCCGCCTACCCATACACATACAATGGTATTGACCCACCCGCCTACCCATACACATACAATGGTATTGACCCACCCGCTAACTCATACACATACAGTGGTATTGAGTTGCGATTAATTGTTACATTGAATAGGCGCATAATATTCAATGTAACAATTAATCGCAATATAATCACAAATAAATGTTAATTGTAGAATATTGGTTTGTACGGTGAAAATTGATAAAATTGCCCAACAATAGATATGTTACACCGGCATATATATGTTGTCTTCAGCATTCTTAGAACTAGCGGTAAGATTGAGTGAAAAGTGCATCCTAGGAATCTTACACCAAATAATCTCTACTGAACCAGTCTCTATAAAACGATGTTTATTTATTTTTTTTATTTATTAATTTATTCATAAGACGCCGATCGTCAAGATATGGGCGAATATGGATTTCAAATGAGTGTGATAAGTGTAGATGAGCGAATGTAGTCATTGTTACAAACTAAGGCCGACTATTCCTTAGAAAGTGTCATTAATTAATAGCCCAATGACAAATGAACAGCCGGTTGTTATCAGCTGATCCTTCTCAAAATGTATTGACTGATTGGGATCGAACTGAGAACCTTTAGCACATGAAGCTGGGATTGAACCAACTACGCTACCGACCAATGTAATAGTAACTATTGTCGGTGCACCCGAGATTGAATTATTTTTCTAAAAAACTAAGATGCCTAAGAAAATCTAATCACACCATTGTTTTCCTTGTTTAATTGTGCGTTATATCTTATGCATTTTAAATGTTATCACAAGTTTGAATTATTGTTATCCTAGTTGAAACTAAAAAGGTACAGTAATTTTAACTAGATTTCCCTGTACAAACACTTTACACCGTTTTTTCTCAAAAAAACCGTTCATGTAACGTATTTATATTTTAATAACTGGTTAATAGGAATTTAGGCCTCTTAGATACTTATAAAACAACCTTCAAACTCGCGTGCACCGACAATAGTTAGGAGGATGAGTTAACAGGGATGATAAATTAAGTTCTAGTTGGCTTCCACTATTCCTTACTCCAACCATCCATGATAGGAGTTCCCTCTGTACGGACTCGACTGATACATCTGAGAACGCCCTGTGGCATACTGTGGTATACTCTGTTGTGACTATGAACCAACGACTGTGCATCTAAGAACGCTTAGTGCCATCCATACTGAGGTGATTCTGAAACAACGACTGTACATCTGAGAATGCCCTGTCCCATCCAGACCTGAGGTTACTCTGAACCAACGACTGTACATCTGAGAACGCCCTGTGCCATCCACACCTGAGGTGACTCTGAACCAACGACTGTACAGCTAAGAACGCTCTGTGCCATCCATACCTAAGGTGACTCTGAAACAACGACTGTACATCTGAGAACGCTCTGTGCCATCCATACCTAAGGTGACTCTGAAACAACGACTGTACATCTGAGAACGCTCTGTGCCATCCATACTTGAGGTTACTCTGAACCAACGACTGTACATCTGAGAACGCCCTGTGCCATCCACACCTGAGGTGACTCTGAATCAACGACTGTAAATCTGAGAACGCTCTGTGCCATCTATACCTGAGGTGACTTTGAACCAACGCTGTACATCTGAGAATGCTCTGTGCCACACAGAGACGCTCTGTGCCATCTATACCTGAGGTGACTTTGAACCAACGCTGTACATCTGAGAATGCTCTGTGCCACACATAACTGGGGTGACTTTGAACCAATGACTGCTACATCTGAGAACGCCCTGTGCCATCCGTACTTGAGGTTACTCTGAACCATAGACTGCTACATCTGAGAACGGCCTGTGCCGTCCATACCTGGGGTGACTTTAAACCATGACCTTGTAGTGTTTGCTTGTGATTAATACCCTTGGCATAGAGTTCAGTTTTGTGGTTTACGATAGATGTTATGTCATTAAGTAAATATAAAGAACCCCATAAATGAACTGAATAAAAACAATTGTATCATAAACCATTTGTAAACATGATTACTATTGGGTAAATTTCACCTTTAAATAAGTTAATACCTACCGCTGTGAAAAATATTAACATTAATAAATTAAAGTAAACATCTCATGACCAAGAAATACCAGCACAGAGAATACATCATGAACAAACGTCAATATTTTATAACCCTCAACATTACATAAACTGAATACTTTGATTGGTCGGTAGCGTAGTGGGTTCAATCCCAGCTTCATGTGCTAAAGGTTCTCAGTTCGATCCCAATCAGAGTCAATACATTTTGAGAAGGATCAGCTGATAACAACCGGCTGTTCATTTGTCATTGGGCTATTAATTAATGACACTTTCTAAGGAATAGTCGGCCTTAGTTTGTAACAATGACTACATTCGCTCATCTACACTCATCGCACTCATTCGAAATCCATATTCGCCCATATCTTGACGATCGGCGTCTTATGAATAAAAAAAATTGGGTGTGCGTCGGACCACACGGTGGAAGTTATACTTCTTTGGCCATTCTCATACACCCACTCACGCACACAAACAGACAGGATATATAAATAAAATATAAGACATTTTTCAATATTATTCAATATATTTATCTTCAATATATTATACGTGACTTCATTATTATATTATACACCTATATTATCATTATCAGTAATTTCTTCGATTAAATTTCTTCGATTAACAATCGATTAATCGATAGTTCTTAAAAATTTGTTCTTACTTTTCAGCGTGACGCGGTTTCTCGACCAACATCCCATCCCAAAGTGTCTAACGGGCGCAAAGAAGTATAACTTCAATAAAAATAAAATAAAAAAATTAAACTACTATAATACATAAAAACGTCAATATCGTATAAAGTAAACACCTCGATAGTAAGCATCATCAATACGTTATGATGCTTAATAAAAGTTATAATACATTAATTATTGTATGTATTATAAATATTAATATTATACGGCTTTATAAAATTGTTTACCAAATATATTTCCTCTTGACATGCAGTTTCCGATACATTTATAAATACTAAAAGTGAATATTCTATAACGTAATAATAATACTTATTTACAAGACGTCGATAAAATAATAATTTAGTTGAGAGCGCCTTCAATCTATGTGATACAGTTTGCACATCCAAACGGAGACGAAATCACACACACAGCGCCTTAGCATTATGATAGCATTGATTATACAGTATACGACAATCAATGATTCCTACCCCATCACGAGCCATTCTTACGTAGGACTGCAATAAAAAATTATGTTTGTATAAACAAAAGTCTACTATCCCTAATAATAAAGTTTGGTGATTGTGAACAAATCGAGTACAATGAAAATGACAGTGTAAATTTAAACTGGATCACAAGAGTATACATAAACTCCATTGTTATAAAAAATACGCGTAGTTCGATAAAATATTACTTTTAAATAAAATTATCTCAGTAATAATAGTGAATCTACTTTTTTTAGCTGTTTTGATTATTCTAATTTATTTGCATACAAATAAATATTAAAGTAAACATGTTTTTTATAAAATTAAAAATTAATTTAAAACTATTAAAGTTTGTATTTATTCATACGATGTGTCCCAAATATACCGCCTTACATATATAGGTGGGTGGGACAATTAATGATTTTGAAACTACGATTAATACATGTTTTATTGCACTAAGTGTCCTATAAATAATGATGGAATACCCAACTGAAAACTATGTAAATTCTTGGATTGTAGTAACTATATTTTATATAAAAAGTAACATATGATAGTGTTGGTTTTGAATTTAGGAGAACATGCGTTATTACAATCTAATTATTTTTTAGTAACCTTTGTAATAAAATTGCTGTTTTTATTTCGAAAAAAAACTAATTTTTTAGGGCAGAACTATACATATAACTAATAACTAACAGGTAAATAACACACGACTTAAATAACTATATGATTAAATATAACTTAACAGATGTTCCACTGGTGGAACTATACTACATGTAACGTAACGTACCACACATGAAACTATACATCTAACATATAGAATAACAGATGTTCCACTGGTGGAACTACACTACATACAACGTAACGTGTCACAGATGTAACTGTACATGTAACATATAGCATAACAGATGTTCTACACATGAAACAATAAATATTACTTAACAGATGTTTCACTGGTGGAACTACACAAATGACATAAGAGATGTTCTACCGGTGGAACTATACATACAACGTAACAGATGTTCCACTAGGGGAACTATTCTACATGTAACGTAACGTGCGACAGATGGAACTATACATGTAATATATAACGTAAGAGATGTTCCACTGGTGGAACTATACTACATATAACGTAACGTGTCACAGATGTAACTGTACATGTAACATATAGCATAACAGATGTTCTACACATGAAACAATAAATACTACTTAACAGATGTTTCACTGGTGGAACTACACAAATAACATAAGAGATGTTCTACCGGTGGAACTATACATACAACGTAACAGATGTTCCACTAGGGGAACTATTCTACATGTAACGTAACGTGCGACAGATGGAACTATACATGTAATATATAACGTAAGAGATGTTCCACTGGTGGAACTATACTACATATAACGTAACGTGTCACAGATGTAACTGTACATGTAACATATAGCATAACAGATGTTCTACACATGAAACAATAAATATTACTTAACAGATGTTTCACTGGTGGAACTACACAAATAACATAAGAGATGTTCCACCGGTGGAACTATACATACAACGTAACAGATGTTCCACTAGGGGAACTATTCTACATGTAACGTAACGTGCGACAGATGTAACTATACATGTAATATATAACGTAAGAGATGTTCCACTGGTGGAACTATACTACATATAACGTAACGTGTCACAGATGTAACTGTACATGTAACATATAGCATAACAGATGTTCTACACATGAAACAATAAATATTACTTAACAGATGTTTCACTGGTGGAACTACACAAATAACATAAGAGATGTTCCACCGGTGGAACTATACATACAACGTAACAGATGTTCCACTAGGGGAACTATTCTACATGTAACGTAACGTGCGACAGATAGAACTATACATGTAATATATAACGTAAGAGATGTTCCACTGGTGGAACTATACTACATGTAACGTAACGTGGGAAAGTTAAACTTTGTAAATGCATAATGAACTTATGAAATAGTATTTTAAGGTAGTTAGTAACTTTTCATATCCAATGGAGGATGGTCCTTAAGGAGTTCGACAAAGATATTAAACGTAAGCATAGGTCAAGATGTACATAATTTTAAAGGAGTTGTCAAGCGCAGATAAATATCACGAACAGCACTGAAAAAGGTTTACCCAGTACAAAATTGCAGATGTTCAAAGATTTAATTTGGTTGCAGAAAGACATTTTATTAGGAGCCACAATTGAAGGGCACTAACCAATTAGAGAAAAAATGCTGCTATACATTGAAAACTGCATTATGCAACTCATAAAAAGTGCATTATGAAGTTAGTTATGAAGAGGGGTTAATAATTCGTACATTTTCTATAAAAAATTGTAAGTAAACATCACTTTTCTCCATTAAAATCTTGAACATCTGTAATTTTTGTACTGTATCAACCTTTTTAATCTGTATTCGGTATTCATCTGTGCTAAACAAACCCTTTAAAATAATTTACATCTTGACCTATGCTTAAGGTACGTTTAATATTTTTGTAGAAATCCTTGTGCACTAGGAGTCACTAACCCTAAAAATATAAATTGGATTTCGGCATGTATTTATAAAACAATATTAAACCGTCTAGAACAGGATATACTTTGTAACTTTATAAAACTTAAAACGATCGTTATTTTTTTTGATAATGAAACTTTTTAGGTCGGATTTGTGGCGCAGTGTTGTCCTAGTTTATTCTTTTAATTTCATGTACAACTCAACCCCTGCTCTAATTTTCTACTGACTGCTTACGGGCCGATACCCTGATATGACAAAAAATGGTAGTTACTTCAAAAATTATAAGATTTATAAGTGCAGTATTGATGTACCAAGTTTTATTGCTTTACCTGTGATTGGTCAGAAACTATTGAGGTGGTGTTGGAATCAATAAACACCCTTTATAGTGTAACAGGTGTTCCTTGACGGAACTACACATATAACGTAACAGATGTTCAAAAGATGAAACTAAAAACATGACTTAACAGATGTTCCACAGAAATAATGATACATATAACGTGTTTCGATGGTCTGCAGATGGAAATACACATATAACGTAACAGATGTTTCGCAGATGGAAATACACATATAACGTAACATATGTTCCGCAGATGGAACTACATATATAACGTAATAGATATTCCGCAGATGGAACTACATATATAACGTAACAGATATTCAACAGATGAAACTAAAAACATGACTTAACGGATGTTCCACAGAAATAATGATACATATAACGTGTTTCGATGATCTGTAGATGGAAATACACATATAACGTAACAGATGTTTCGCAGATGGAAAAATACTCGTAACTATACACATAACGTAACAGGTGTTCCACAGATGGAACTACAAGTATAACTTAACAGATGTTCCGCAGATGGAACTAATACACATAACGTAACAGATGTTCTGCTGATGGAACTTCACATATAACGTAACAGATGTTCTATAAATGCAACTACACATATAACGTAATATGTGTTCCACATATGGAACTATACACATAACGTAACAGCTGTTTGACAGATAGAACTACACATTTAACGTAACAGATGTTCCACAGATTGAACTATACACATAACGTAACATATGTTCCGCAGATGGAACTACATATATAACGTAACATATATTCCGCAGATGGAACTACATATATAACGTAACAGATGTTTCGCAGATGTAACTACACATATAACGTAACAGCTGTTCCACAAATGGAACTATACATACAACGTAACAGATGTTCCTCAGACGGAACTACACATAAAACGTAACAGATGTTTCACAGATGGAACTACATATATAGTAACAGATGTCCCACAGAGGAAAATGCACATGTAACGTAACAGATGGATGTGACAGAGTGGCAGATGTTACTCTGGTAGACCCATAGTTGTATTGTGGCAGTGTCACACTGTCTACCCATTGATGTATGTGGCTGGGGTCACTCTTTTGCACCCATAGATGTATTATTGCAAGTGTCACTCTGTGGAACCACAGATGTAGTGGAACACAGATATTGAGCACGTACCTATAATCCCAAAAGAACTATTGATAAACCTCCTCGCTGTTATTGCGCACTTCACCCAGTAAGTGCCTGAGTGCTCAGCATCTAACTTAATGGCTCTGGAATGTGCAGTCATGTCATTCCTCTATGCAAAAATGACTTAGAGCTTCAAAAATATATACTTTGAATTTAATATCAAAGCTCGGATTCAATTATATGTCAAATGTGCTTCAAGGCACTAAGAATACCTATACATTTTCTACAAAATCCACTAATGATATTGAAATGAGATTCTTTCAATACCGTTATACAAAATTAATGACAAGTTATATATTTAATTCTGCAAGTGCATCAGTCCCAACGACATTGCTCAGCCTTTCAAGATCAGATGTCCTGATTAGATTCATTTTAAATCTGAAGGCCCAGGACGGTAGGAAAAATATCGGAAATGTGAAAAATTACCTGGGCTCCACCCTCGTGGTACAAATCAATCTAAACTTTAAGGCTTCGTGTTTTAATAATATTTTTTTCTCATAAAGTAATGGACATTCAAACCTGTGAGTTATTTATTAAAATTTAGTGTTTCATTATATAAAATGTAAATTAAATTTATAATGGTTAATATATGTTGAAGTATTTCATATATATTCAAGATAAATTATATTTATGACATTTTTTTGAAGTTTTCAATGATTTGTCATTTTTAACAAATTCCCTTTCATTCGATATTTATTTAGTAATTTATTTTTGACAAATCTTTTCACAAATGTTAGTACATACTATAAACCATATTGTCCAGTTACTGCTTGTAACGATATTTAAGACTACACGATTTACTATAGTAATCAGTTATTGAAAATAGTATATGATGTTTTCAACATATAAGAAGGACAGTAGTATTTTTTATCATTTTGTAGCATAAATATAAAATTTTTACGTCGATTATGTTTTGCAGGCTGTTTACGGGAACGTGAGAAACGATCTCTCTTAATCCTTGAGACACACAAAACAATCTTGTAGAGCAATTAGGCCCTACCTGAACGCATTAACTTCACGGAATGCTCACAATTAAACCAGACGTGACAATCTGATAAAGAACCTAAGTAATTGTAGGGAGTTCTCCCTCCACGAGTTCAATGCTACTTGTGATTACTAATGGGGTCTCAACTATCTAAAGACTACAACAATGGCTTTGGCGCTTTCTTGGGATATCTTCTTTTTTTTTATTATTATTATTATTATAAAAATATCTGGGAACACTAAAATTATGTTGAAGTAAAAAAGCTTGTAATTCGAAGCATTTGGAATTTCTTACAAACTGTTTTAATCCGGTGGATTATACCAATTCGTTGAGTGAAATTCTAATTGTTCTTTGTTACTTAAGAAATTTTTACTTATTACACTCTGTCATACTATTTCAATTTGTAGTACTATGAGATATATGCACTTTATAGACTAAGATTTTTTTTAATGAGCTTATTATTATTATATTTAATACTCAGTGCGTTTTTTTAATTTTTATATGCCCTTAATACCACAACTAACGCAACACTTAATTTGTAAACATATTAGAAAATCATTTTTTATTACACCAACCCATTCGGTAGCAATTTCCGAAAATGTTAAATGATACACAATAATGTTATACACAATAACGTTACCAATTTCTATTAATGAACAACTTTGTAAGGATCTAAGACAGTTAATAACTAGTTTTACATAAGTTGTAAACTTGAGTAAGGTGGCCGGTGTCAAACCTGTGGCATGTAGACACGTTTCTCACAAAAGAGCAGGCTTGCCAACTAATCAATTTTCACACAAGATTTATTGAAGGAATTTTAAAACATTTATCAAGTCTTCCAAATTAGAGATCAATATTTTAAACAATCATTTAAAATAAACCTGAATTAACCTCGGATGAATAAATTGACGAATAATTATGGCTGCTCTAGCTGTCTTAATTACTGCCAATGAAACGAAAAGTATCATAAAATATGACGTCATATGTAATGAGTGTGATTTAATTTCATGCATTTACGAATACTCGTTTGAAATGACCTAGTTGTGATCTTAAAAACATATCAAATCATAACTCTTTGTCTTGGTGAGCGTTGATACAAATAGTACGTATCGTTAGAGATTACAAACAACAGAAGTTTAACACAAAATAACACGAGAATGTACAAATATTATGGTAGTAGATTTCTGTAGGACGTTCGCCATCCTCAGAACAGTGTCTAAATTTACCACCTTTTTACATTCTTTTTTTTATATATTAAACTTGTGTTGGTTGACGTCTCATTGGTTTATTACAGTTTAAAAGTAATTAATTTTAATTAGAGGCAATGTTTACTAAGGGGAACGTAAGACTTAAGTAACATAGCGAGGCTAACTTGGACAGACTGTCCCTTTTGGCACAGTCATTAGAGGGGATTAAGAAGGGTCAACCTGTAAGTTTCAGAAAGGCACGTTTGGCACACACCGCCCGGCCAGGTAGTAGCAGCCAGGTGGCCAGAATGCGGGAAAATGGGAACTTTTTTGCCCCCGCAAATTTCCTGCTGTGGTGCTTATTGAAGTAAGCAACTAACCTAACCTAACCTAACCTAACCTAACCTGCGGTAGATCACAGCTGCTACCCAGGTAGATCACGGATGCTACCCGAGTAGATCACGGCTGCTACCCAAGTAGATCACGGATGCTACCCGAGTAGATCACGGCTGCTACCCAAGTAGATCACGGATGCTACCCAATTGGAACACGGATGCTACCCAAATAGATCATGATCTAACCTAATCTAACCTAACCTAACCTAACCTGCGGTAGATCACAGCTGCTACCCAGGTAGATCACGGATGCTACCCGAGTAGATCACGGCTGCTACCCAAGTAGATCACGGATGCTACCCGAGACATGTTTAAAGTATAATTATTCTAGTTCTTAAAAATTTTCAGTATGAAAAAAATAGATAAAAGACCGAGGTAAAGAAGTGAAAATGTGTTATAAAAGAGAATCATCAGTAAATAGAGAAACTTGAAAAAAATTACTCAGAATCACTGAAATAATTAATATTGTATTGCCAAATGTACATACTTGATTTTAAATAGATATCTACTTTTTTATCTTAACAACCTACAGACTTTGCGCTACTTCTCCTTCCTAAAATATTTATCCAAAGAAGTGACAGAAATTAACAGAAGACAACAAGGCAGCTGTGTAGGGATCGCCTTACAATGAGCGGTGACCAGGCCTTGCTTTGTCACCTCGGCTTTATCTGTTGGAGACTTGAACGCGAGATCGAACAGGTTCCTCATGCTCCTGCCCAAACTGTGCGCCTGCCGGCGTGACCCGCGATGACCGTTACCCTCTAACGGACTCCTTTGTTCTACAATCAGCCTTTTTGTGGGAGGATGACCTCCATTCGGCCCACGAACAGCTCTAAAGCTCACTTGGCCGGAAATGTGGACAGCATTTACCTCGGCTGCAGCTGGTCGGATCTTTGTTATCAAAGTGTCACTGCAAGCTGAAATAAAGGTATAAAGTGAATTAAAACGATCTCGGAATAAAATAGTTACAACTATAGCGATATCAATAATTTTAGTTCCAAATAAAAACTGTACATGACAGAAGTTTCTTCGCTGCGAATGGATATAAAATATTTATGGTGGTTAAGTCTAAGTGCTAAAAACACACAAAAAATATCACATAAACAACAATATATGACAATTAGGAAAAAATATCCATAAGTTAATAAAAGTTTCCTAGAATCAAAACCAGGATTGATTAATCCCTGGAGGAAGCCCTGTTCTGTTGAAACTCTGGTGAACTTGGTTGGATGAACGTAAAAAGTGGTACTTTGAGCCTAAATATCAATCTGTAATTATAGCAAAAATTCTGTTTAAGATGATGAAGAAACTAATTATGAAGGTGGCATAAAGATAATAATTTGCTTGCTACAGTATTTTAAGAACAATGAAAATAAAGAATACGTAATAAAGTTTCAATTTTATATTACAGAAGTATATTATATGGCAAATGCGTTTATAATATTGATTATTTTTGCCTTGTTAACTAATATATTACAATGATTAGTATCCTTGATTTTCTATGGATGAACTGTCAAAATTAAATAAAGTAATTACTAATTACGACTCTTATAGTAAACGAAATATGAGAGACTGTGGCTGGGTCCATACGTAGATGGATATCAGCTTTGTCGTAAATGCGAAATTTCAGATTATTAAGTTTCACGCTTTACACAAAAAAGTGTGATTTTCTCAAACAAACTTCCACGTAACGTTGGATAACTGTATTTTTTTAACATCTTAAGCAATAGGAAACTAAACAAGAACTGTTGTTGTTGAGAAAGGGCTTTCTATTCCAGTTAAATCAATACTCTTCACTTCTCCGTCTGATGAACAATGCTCCTGAGGAGGTGGGCAGTGTGTGTGAGAACAATGCTCCGTGAGGTAGGGGAGGGGTTGTGATGTGGATGTAGCCAGCTGTAACAATGACGTCACAACCAGGCAACGTCACGACTAGGTGGGTCAATGTCCCAGAGCTTGATCTGACCCAGTGGCGGGTCGCTGACCCCTGTCCCACCTGACCCACATCGTCGGACGTCGACCCGTGCGGACAATTCGGCCTTCCGCGGTCCGGTCGTCATCGTCGCTCTTCGGACCGATTTGAGAAAAACACTGCACGATTAGACTCTTCCTGAACAGTTCAATGACTTGTGACGGCCCCTGTGGCGCTGGCTGTAACTCATTTACCAGCTGCCGCGGTTACGTGTAACTCATATCAGCTGATGTAAACTTCACAGCTGATCCTAATATACTGTTGAATAATTATAGGTTATGTCCTGAACAATCTTTGTTGTTTTCTGAGACGTCGATACTGAATGTATGAATATTATAGATGTAGTACAGAATTGCCGATATTTTAATGAATTATTTGTTATTTTATATTCATGAATAATTCGACCTTAAATAATAAGTTTCACCCATATTTGAGTGTGTATACTCAGAACGAACATTCTGGATTATTCATCTGAGTCACATGGATAGAAATACAAAGTGAGGAACTATCAGGAAGAAAACTGGCACAGTATTCATTACACGGAGTGTTCTATATGTAGGAAGCCAAACAATAGGAGGTTATTCTCAAGGTCAATACAAACAAAAGGTGTTATATAAACATATGGTCTATCACTCTCCGTTTCCCATATTTTTGTCTTTTGTGATTTTGACAAAAAGCGTAATATCTCATAAATTACTTAAGATAAAATCATAAAACTTCGTATAGATATTTGCTTAATAGTTCATACATTCCTTTAAAATTTACTTTATTAGAGAATGCTCCATTTTAAAATGGTGGCAATTCAAAAGGTTTAAAGCTAAATATCTCAAAAACCTCTTAAAATAAACTTGGAGAAAATTGTGTAAGTCACAACAAAGTTGAGAAATTCAGCTATAAAAAAATAGTTTAAATATATTGGAACAATTTTAATGGAGAAATTTAAAGTTTTATTAAATAAAAATTGCTTCATATTGCTTAGACTTTAAAACTAGTCAAAAAAAGAAGAATAAGACAATTTTTAACAAGGATTTATTGTTTGTTGGGATGTAATTACGTATATTTTCTTTAACAAATTAATTATCACCTCCGAAATCAATACATTGATTTTAGCGTAATTATTAATTAATTATGTAGGATGTTTAAGGCTAGTCCTTCCAAATTAAAATAAAGTAATTAATATGATATATAATTAAGTTTTATTTTAGAAAATAACACATAATTACAACTAAGTAGACAATAAATCATTGTTCAAAATAATATTATTCTTGAATGTTGTTTTACTTGGCTAGTTCTAAAGTTTGAGCTATAACAATAATTTTGTTTAATAAAAATGTCAATTTATCAGTTATTAGTTCATCGATCTTAAACACCATTACTATAATTTCTACAACTAAAATTTACAACTTTTTATGTCACACGGGTTTTACTTAATTTGAGGTGTTTTAATTATTTAGCTTTAAACATTTTAAATGGACACCATTTTAAAAAGGCGGCGTTAACGAAAATAAAATGTTTATGGATCGTGTAAACTGTTAAGACAAAGATTCATACTAAGTTTCATGATTTTATCTAAAGTAACTTCTGATATATATAAAGCTTTATGTAAATTGTACATACATACAGGTAAGTAGGAAACGGAGTAAGTTAGACCACACGTTCATGTGGCACTTTTTATTTGTTTTTTTACCTTTAAAACAACCTCGTGAAGTATATGTGGATCACCCGCAGAGTCACTATCAGAGTTTGGACTCAGGATACACAGTATTGGCAATCTGACGTAATTATTTGCCCCCACGATAACATACGAGATCAGCACAATAAAGGATTAATTATTAAATCAGCATTTTTTAAACTTTTTTAATTACATATACAGTCACGCTGATATCTAAGAATGTTGTACGAGTCATTCGTTATATTATATCATAAACAGAATTTATTAGGTATTCTTCGTCATTGTAACGCACACAGGCTCGCTTTAATATGGCCAGTAATATAATTATTTTGTTTATCTAAAATCAGTTCCAACATTCCACAAGTTCTCAAAAGGGACACTCAAGACATTCAGTCGGAAGAGTGTGTAATAGTGATAGAAAACGTCATAAGAGTTAGCGTTTGAAATCAGGCAACAGGTGATATAGTAGACATAAATCAGGCAACAGGTGATATAGTAGGCATAAATCAGGCAACAGATGATATAGTAGGCATAATTCAGGCAACAGGTGATATAGTAGGCATACATTAGTAATTATGGTACTTTGGTGTGAGAATAAAGTTTGTATTCACAATTAATTTAAATCGGGTATTCTTACTGAGATATCTATTACAGTTTATTTAATAACGAAACTTCCTGTTTTTTATTTTGTTTAATTTATACCTGCGTTTCTCCTTAAAAGGTTACCGTATTATTATTAGGTATGAATCGTATCGTAAAATACGACCTACGTAAGTAAAAAGACCTTTTATAAATAAAATAAGTTTCAGCAACTAAAATAATTTCGTCTAAGTACAATGTGTTATACAGTACATAGTTCTATTGTTACTTATTGTATTGTTATACAGTACATAGTTCTATTGTTACTTATTGTATTGTTATACAGTACATAATTCTATTGTTACTTATTGTATTGTTATACAGTACATAGTTCTATTGTTATTTATTGTATTGTTATACAGTACATTGTTCTATTGTTACTTATTGTATTGTTATACAGTACATAGTTCTATTGTTACTTATTGTATTGTTATACATTACATAGTTCTATTGTTACTTATTGTATTGTTATACAGTACATAGTTCTATTGTTACTTATTGTATTGTTATATAGTACATAGTTCTATTGTTACTTATTGTATTGTTATACAGTACATAGTTCTATTGTTACTTATTTTGTTTTCAACCATATTTTCAACGATTTATGTTGTTGTATTTTCATATATTGAAGAAACGATCGTTATATTCTTTTACAATTATTTATTATGACTAATTCCTAATCAATGACATAAACTTAAATTCGAATTTTATTTCTATTTTTTTTACTAATAATGTCGAATCAAACAAGAAAATATATTTTAGTACACGATAGTCCTATAGTTATTAAAATATATATTTTTAAATGCCACAAATAACCTGAGAAAAAAGGGTTTGGTTTGGTAAACGCCTTGATCAAAATACTATAAGCGTTTAGAAATCGATGAGTATATGAATATGTCAGGGAGTGTATTTACAGATTTCCGTATACTCAGCCACATAAAAATTTAAATACGACCCGAGTATACTCCTCTTGAATGCATTTCCTAACACGGAAACTAATATTAATATAAAACGATAAACCTATGATTTAATCGTAATAGAGTACAAGCAACAAAGATAACAACAGTGTTGGAATTCACTCAATCGCTCAACCATCCAATCTTCCGGCAGTACTGCATGCATGCTGTATGATTACATGTTTTACCTCGGTCTTGAGGTGAATCAGGTTCGCCACCACAGCCAGGTTAGCCAGCAAATTTCCCGCGCTTCTCTCTGCGGTCGTTCACCTTCCGCACTCTCAGTGAAAGTCGTCTTGATTGAATGTTACTTCCGTCTGCTTCGCTCACAATAAGACAATCCCTGTATGTTTATATCCGGTCTCGTCGCCTCTTGACTTTGCCAACTTGGCCTTCACGCTTCAGACACTGCTCTGGACGGGATAGGTTCATTAATTCATAATTTAACTTTTCCTGTTTACTAGTTGTATGCCTTCTTATTGAATATAGACATAATACTTTATGACTTAGATTATTTATTTTGTCCGTCTTGTATATGATATAAAAGTTATATCAAACATCTAAACAACTCATTTGATGTTATTTTCATGTGGATTTTGAAATCTACGAAATTTTCATAACAATCAAGTATGTTACACTTAATGGTTGATATACGAAACATAATATAACAATTTAATTCGAACGCTAATAAAATATGTAGTAAAGTTTTAACTTTAAATACAGTTCTGTGCCACATATTTTGCAAAAATGTTATGGTATTTGATACTTAAAGACTTTCCTCTTGTTTAAACACTTATTACAACGAATGTTTCATATTTGTCCTTTATTGAATTTTCATTTAACTACACAGATTTTAGTAAAATTTCCTTTTCTAAATCCCTTATTCTTACTATCCAGCTTACTAAAACTTTATCTATTATTACGGTATGCAAAACTTAGATACCCGATTGTTATTCGTTCACAAACTTAAACTTATGGAAAGAATCGGAAACTAAACATTCAGGAATTGAGAATCCTACAACAATAGTTAGCTTGCGTCGTATCGCGGCAATTGAGAAACGCCCTCCAATGTGATGTACTTGATACAAGCTCCTGAACGTCTGACGATTTGCCAGACACAAAGTAATAATTGCAGGTAAAGTAAAGAACTCCTACCCTAGTGAGAAAATGATACAGGAAGATCAGGTAGTTCTTACTTTATATCCGTTGTATTTGATACTTTTGTTTTGGATGATATTAAATGACCGTACAGTTCGTTGAATGTTTCCCCGAGTAAAAAAGTCAAAACTACAAAAAAGCGTAATTAAAAAAAAAGTATCAAGAAAATTAACGTAATAACTCAATTACTACAGATATCTAATAACTTTAGAACATTTCTTAAGATCTTGCGTGGTCTTAAAGTGTCAATAGTGTTTCACAAAGGTCTTCAAGGTAATGCATGCAGATTTTAAAGCAAAAATAGGTTATAAATGGCTCAACTCCGTCATTTAAATAAGACGCTAGATGGTGTTAACACATAAGGAAACCCTTCCAAAACATTAAAGGAAATTAGGAGGTGTGATTTTTTTTCATACTTGTATCAACTATTCAAAATGACCGTCCACGCCCAATTCTGTTAATACATTTCATAATAATATATTATTGGTTCTTAAATAAGTATTACAAGAAAACAAATCTACTGTAACATTTCAATCTGCAATCGAATTTCCTGACTAAAACACTCACCTCAAGACCAAAAGAATCGTGGTAATAGTCTCTAAAAACTAAACGCTGCCATCGATCATACTAGTACAATATTGAACATTTATAATATGCCTCATTAAATTATGTTCGCTAGAAGTAACTGTAGAATTCTGGAGAGGTAAGTCTCAGTAAGTGACTGCTATGCTACTGTCTAAAACAAATTTATTACCTCACAAAAAACGTGCCATAATAATAAAGAAAAAGTTGTAGAAATAAGATCTGTTAAATTTACAATTTAAAAAAAGTACGTTAATTAGATGATGAACGCCTTTGTCGGTGAATACCCTTCACATTGGTTTTGTATCATAGCTTCGAGCTAGCAGTGAGTATGATGTGCAGTCAATAGGAGTCGAGCCTTTGATTGGAATATGAAAGTCATGGTTTCAATCCATGCTTACACCTGAACTAGTGTGAGCTGTGTATGTTGATGCTTAGCTAGAAGGGGTCTGACAGCTGTTTATGTTGATGCTTAGCTAGAAGGGGTCTGACAGCTGTGTATGTTGATGCTTAGCTAGAAGGGGTCTGACAGCTGTTTATGTTGATGCTTAGCTAGAAGGGGTCTGACAGCTGTGTCTGTTGATAGTTAGCTAGAAGGGGTCTGACAGCTGTGTCTGTTGATGGTTAGCTAGAAGGGGTCTGACAGCTGTTTATGTTGATGGTTAGCTAGAAGGGGTCTGACAGCTGTGTCTGTTGTTGGTTAGCTAGAAGGGGTCTGACAGCTGTGTCTGTTGATGCTTAGCTAGAAGGGGTCTGACAGCTATGTATGTTGATGCTTAGCTAGAAGGGGTCTGACAGCTGTGTATGTTGATGCTTAGCTAGAAGGGGTCTGACAGCTGTGTATGTTGATGCTTAGCTAGAAGGGGTCTGACAGCTGTGTATGTTGATGCTTAGCTAGAAGGGGTCTGACAGCTGTGTATGTTGATGCTTAGCTAGAAGGGGTATGACAGCTGTGTATGTTGATGCTTAGCTAGAAGCGGTCTGACAGCTATGTATGTTGATGCTTAGCTAGAAGGGGTCTGACAGCTGTGTATGTTGATGCTTAGCTAGAAGGGGTCTGACAGCTGTGTATGTTGATGCTTAGCTAGAAGGGGTCTGACAGCTGTGTATGTTGATGCTTAGCTAGAAGCGGTCTGACAGCTGTGTATATTGATGCTTAGCTAGAAGGGGTCTGACAGCTGTGTATGTTGATGCTTAGCTAGAAGCGGTCTGACAGCTAATGCTTTTCAAGTTTTGTTATTTAAAAATTGTCACATTCTTTTTTTAGAGACTGTCACATTCTTTTTTTTATTGGTTTTATTTTTATTTTGATGATGAAAAATATATATATATGACCCTTAGCAAATTTTAACAATTACATTAATAAATAACAACAATTAAAAAAAACATACATGTGAGAAACACTAGTATCGTGAAGTGCCAAAATTAATGTCCACTTAGTGCCGCCTTTAAAATAATTAAGAGTTTAAAATAAATTTAATAAAGAAGAAAATTAGGTTGTTTACTACATTTTGTTAAGAGATTTTACATTAATTGATGAGTTCTACAAAAGATGTTTTATTGAATCTGGCATTGATGTTGATAAATTTGCAAATGTCTGTTTTAAAACAGTTAACATTGATTTTAAGGAGTTAAAACACTCTGTTAAAAATATAGTACTTAAAACATGCACTGCACAACAAAGTTTAATTTTATGATTTTTAAAAATATTTATAACAACAATATATCTTTATAGTATTATATTTTTATGAGATATAACAAAATTCTTTTAAATTTCATTTGGAGTTCTTTAATTCTAAGTTATACATATTAATGTATAATTAAAGAATTATCTTTTCTATATTAGCTTATGGTTTTTGTCAGCCACTATTTATTACTTTAAATATGTATAAAAAACTAAAAATTTACTAAACGGGGGGGGGGGGGTGTTGTTCCTGTCCACAGCACATCTATAAAGCTAACTCTTGGGTAGTTCTAAATGAGAAAAAATCTGGTAGCTGGACAATTATACATTTTGGAACAAACTTCTTTAATCAATTCTTGTCTGTGGAAAAATAAAAAAAAACATAAATATATCCTAAATTTACTTGTTAAATGCTATCCAAATCCTCATGTCATGAGCTGATTATGGGTTTCTATGCATTAAATTAACAATACCATAAAGAAGCAAATGCTTTAAATAAATGGTGCATTATTAAAATAATCAAAGATTTAAATATTTTTCTTTACATTTAGTTGTAGTGATCTGAAAAGGTATGAGGTTAATTTTGAAAATTTATTATTTACATATAATGTAGATGATGTTTTAAATACTGTTCACAGTGTCATGAAAATGTATGCTCATAATAAATGTTTAAGGTCATTTACTGTATATCTGAAGACATCCCTACCAAATAAATATCCTTTTCAAATAATTACATTTTAAATGGTTGGTTGACCATAAAATGTGGACACATTTATGTTTACAATCGCCAAAATACTTTCCCCCACTGACTTTCACTAGTTAAATAAATAATTGGTTGGCTAACTAGGTTTCGGTTCTGCTAAGCATTGACCAAACTAAAATGTTTTGTAAAGCTTTTGTCACAAAGCAGCAATACTTTACATTGTTATTAGCTGCACATACACCACTATATATCACAAATTATGATAAAAACTACATCTTTTGGAGTTAATTGCCTGTTTGCCTTGTAATTTTTTGTCTGTACTTTTTATCGCTCCATTAGCAGGAAGTGTGAGACTGGTCAATAAGATATTCACAGATTCACTTATTTGCATAATTACACACTGCTTAGCTTCACACTCTATCACAATAAATGTTACTTGAAATGTCAAAAAAAATTAATGAGCTAATAATAGCTTTAAATATATCTTATTTCAATATACAGTAACTAAAACTATCTAATTAGTGATTACTTGGTTAAATTTGTGACTAGTAACCTGTAATTTTATAACCTATAGATAAAATTTTTTATTTTTTTACACTCCTAATCTCTGGAAATATGTTACTATTCACTTTACAAAAAAGCAGTTATGGTCCACTAGAACAGTTATGGTCCACTAGAACAGTTATGGTCCACTAGAACAGTTATGGTCCACTAGAACAGTTATGGTCCACTAGAACAGTTATGGTCCACTAGAACAGTTATGGTCCACTGGAACAGTTATGGTCCACTAGAACAGTTATGGTCCACTAGAACAGTTATGGTCCACTAGAACAGTTATGGTCCACTAGAACAGTTATGGTCCACTAGAACAGTTATGATCCACTAGAACAGTTATGGTCCACTAGAACAGTTATGGTCCACTAGAACAGTTATGGTCCATTAGAACAGTTATGGTCCACTAGAACAGTTATGGTCCACTAGAACAATTATGGTCCACTAGAACAGTTATGGTCCACTTGAACAGTTATGGTCCACTGGAACAGTTATGGTCCACTAGAACTGTTATGGTCCACTAGAATAGTTATGGTCCACTAGAATAGTTATGGTCCACTAGAACTGTTATGGTCCACTAGAACAGTTATGGTCCACTAGAACAGTTATGGTCCACTAGAATAGTTATGGTCCACTAGAACTGTTATGGTCCACTAGAACAGTTATGGTCCACTAGAACAGTTATGGTCCACTAGAACAGTTATGGTCCACTAGAACAGTTATGGTCCACTAGAACAGTTATGGTCCACTAGAACAGTTATGGTCCACTAGAATAGTTATGGACCACTAGAACAGATATGGTCCACTAGAACAGTTATGGTCCACTAGAACAGTTATGGTCCACTAGAACAGTTATGGTCCACTAGAACAGTTATGGTCCACTAGAACAGTTCTTTTCCTATCTAATGACACTTCAAGAGTAGCGATACGATCACTAATAAAGACTGATTCATTGAAATAGGAACTCATATTTTGGGCTGTGTTTTGTGGAGTTATGACAGCGATATTTTTAAATTGTTCTACAAATTTTTTCATGGGACAACGGTCTAAACCGTCAAGCAAAATAGTACCGTTAACTACCAGTTAATATAAAATAGGTAATTTGATCTTTATAGTTAAATGAAAATTAAAATTATTGATATAAGTTTGACAAAGAATTTTACTGGCCCTTTTTAATCCTGGTAGATTTTAACAGAGGTGTTTTTCCTTTTGTTTTCTTTTTCAGTTTTCAAGATAATATAGTTTGTTGTGCAAAGAAACCTTCAAAATGCACAAAGTTATAACTATTGTACAACATATGCTTTCATTCGTAGATAAGTGCAGATTAGAAGTAATTTTCTTTACAGAACAAACAAATGTTTAACTAGCCTTCCTATTCAATCCTTTTCAAATACCACCAAGTTAACTGTATATATTTATATTTTTCTAAGGCATTTGACCATGTTATTCATCTTATATTATTAGCCAAACTAGAAGAATACATCATTCATGGTTCTCTCCTGAAATGGATAGAGTTATCCCAAGGGTCGTGGGCTTACAGCAAGATTAGGAAACTCAACCCAAAAGTATTTACCATGCCATCAGGAGTTACACAGCTGGTCTAATTTTTTTCCGTTTCTTTTCACACTATTTGTTAATGACATTGGTGATATCATAAACTGCAGATTTCTCATGTTTGCCGACGATACTAAATTATTTTTGGAGATTAGATCACAGGATGATGTTGACACGTTACAAAACACCCCCTTGTCAGTAAACTTTGGTGCAAAAATAACGACATGGACTTAAATATCTCCAAATGTGCAGATATCACTTTAAATCGTACTCGAAATCAAAAACACTAAGCCTATACCTTGCATGGAATTCCTTTGAAAAGAGTGAAGACATTCAGAGATCTTGGTTTTATAGTGTCATCCTCGTTTTCTTTCTATGAACATGTATCTTATTTATGAAATAAAGCCAACTCCTTGCTAGGATTCATATTAAGAACATCTAGAAATTTTCAGTCCCTTGATTTCTCTTTAATAAAAATCATTTCACCTTTTACTATCCTGACACTATAAAGACACTTGTAAGACCTGTCTTAGAATATGCCTCTGTGGTCTGGTCTCCTAATTACTCTCGCTATATTGACTCCATTAACAAACCAGAGTAATACGATTGATAGGCATGCGCTATGGCTACCGATACTTGGAGGTCCCAATCAAGGAACTGCAACGAAGTTTTGGACTATCCATTGGAATCAAGGAGAAGGTGATCTGATTTTCCTCCACAAGCCGATCAACAACCCAATTGCTCAGAACTTCTGTCTTTGAACTCTGTGCCAAGAGGAACGAGACTGACCGATAATTTCGCAAAAAAAGGACAAACTACAGCATAAGCTTACCACAGCTACATCCTGCGAGTCCTGAGGGAAGGCAACAAACAACCTTGATCCAAAGATCCACATATTTGAGGATCAATACAAATCTTCAAAAAGGAAGTGTATAAATTCATGCAAAGCCAAGCATAAGATTTTCTATATGAGATAATTATGTCATGATCTCTTTGCTGCTGTTAATGTATGGCATGTTTATACATACTATTCATATATAGTTAATGTTGTAGATTTAGACCTAATTTAAAACTGTAATTAGTTGTTAGCTGCTGTTGTAACCGATTTTTTTAATTTGTTTGTAAAAAAGGGAAACCGTTGGAATGAATGAATGAAAATAAATGAAATAAAGTAGTTCAATTAGTTTAATGTCCAATCATAATATGAGTTATGTAATAAATACTATAAAATGTACGTATTACATAAATCACCATATTCACATAAAATGGGATGGCGTTACAAACCGAGACATTAATAGCTAACAACAACTTTTAAGATTATAAATGTTAACCTTAGATCAGTTTTTAAAGACAGGTGCTAGATTTTTCAAGTATAAAGTAATAGTTGACAAATTGTTTATATAATATAAATTTATTTGGTTAAAAAGTCCAAGATATAAAATTAAGAATAATTTTGAAATATGCATATTTGCAGAAAGGTCAGATGAGCCACTGCAGGTTATACTGAGCTTATTTTGTGACATTTGTAAAGTCAGTAATACATAACATCATCACTGGTCAGTTTGCTGTTAGTACCTTAAAAGACAGGAGGAAATATGCTAAGAATGTTATCACATACTAGGAGCATAAGTCACTTGGTCCTTTTAATGATAATTAGACCACAATCCTCCTGGTGCTGACCTTCCTGTACGTTTTCTTCGAATGGTCACTTAAAATCTCGAAACCCACCTCTACGTACTGCTTTCCAGTTGAGTAGACGAAATTTCTCACCTGATATTAGCAGGGGCGTAGTGTAGAGCAGTTTTTATGGATGAGATAAGTTCCTTATTAACTTTCCGTCAATACCTGTAGGTGCGTAGGGAGTGGACACTGTTGAATCGGTTCCGAACTGGCGTGGGCAAATGTAACTACTGGAAGTATAAATTGGGATTGACAGTGGATCAGTCAGGTGATTGCCGGGAGTTTATTCAAACAATGGATCACATAGTTGCAGAGTGTCCCCTGCGCTCTTTTAAGATGGATTAGCCAGGATAAATAGAATTAGTGAGGCAGTTCTTAAATGGCTCAATGGATTGGACTTAGCTTTATGACAGGAGATCACTTTACATTTTTATTCAATTACTATACCATCATGAGTTTTGGATCTTTATCCAGATATACATCTCAGCTTTTTAAAATGAACAAAGGGTAGCTGACAACAAACCATACGGTATATAGGGGCCTATACAAGGTAGGGGGGTTGGTCTCTGGCCAGAGTCTGCGTTAGCTGTTTGACGGGTTGTGTTGCATCACAATTGTAGGCGCTGGCCTATGGAAAGGCCTATCTCTAAGCCTTTAATAGCAGAGGGTTTTGTTTAGATTATTAAAGGCTTCAATAGCTTAATAGCCTTCTAAAGTTGTTTTTAAATTATTTAAAAAAAGTAAATATGTAATTAATTATTATTTGTTTATTTCGTGACGAACAAGTAAAAATTCCCAACAAAATGTATTATTTTTCAAAAGGCAAAATTAATTAAAAAATGACATTTTTATTGGAATTGATGGTATAACCAAATAAAAACAGGTACCAAACAAAAGCGTATTGTTATTATTGTTCTCCTGATTCGGTATGTTTTGCAATTTTTGTATAACAGAGTTAAAAAAATAAAGTTATTATTTGTCGGAATATGTTAAACCAATCAGTAGGACTTACTTGGCACAGCCTGAATCCTGTTGCCCCTTACATCTTCCTGTCCAAATATCTTCTTAAAAATAAAAAATGGAGCAGAGCGTAGCCAGGGGGAGGGTCCAGGGGGTCCGGACCCCTTTCCTTCAGGTTCCACAAACTTAAAATAGTTTCCAAGCCTAGTAGATCTACTTATTACTTCTTGAGAAAGTATATATTTTGCTTATTGTATCATAATCAGATTAATGTATTGATGTATGGAACGTAGTCAGTATGTACAGTATTAGATTTGATCAATATCTTTAAGGTGGTCGGTTCTCAAACCGCTAAGTCAGTGCTGGAAAGTTGATACGTATTTAGTAGCGATACCTTCTTACCGACGCAGCCCGGAAGTCTATTTCCGGTGCAATGAGGAGGGACGATTAGGTCCAGGCGAATCAAAAAGCCGTTCTCTTAGGGCTGATCGTGGTCAGTGCTAGTTTTACCAATGAATACAGAGATATATAAGAAGGAAAAAGAGATATTCAGACTTCCTGTAGCAGACGAAAAGAGCTTAGCGCGGCCGCCACTACGCAGTGCTGGTTTGCTGTCTCTCTCATTCTCTCACTGAGGTTAAGTGTAAGAGAGCCTAATGGTCCTAACTAAATAAAGCATTTTTCAAACTAAATAAAGCATTTTTCATTGCATTTCATTCTCATAAAAAGTTTCAATCTTCCCTCTCACCCTAGGCTGCCGCGCAACAAGCTCGACCTAGCGGCAGTCGCGCCAAGCTAGCAAAATTACAAAAAAGTAGACTATCTTTTTATCACTGGCTTTTTGCTTCTTGTAAAGGAGTATTCATTAGTTTTACAGAGAAAGGATTCGTTCTTGTCTAATTTAAATGCTACTCTTAATTGTTTAAGAGTTTTAAATGTTCACCTATTGTCTCAAAGGTTTCGGAAGTATATTCAAACCACAAACAATATTTTACAAGTTGATGTTTAATTTGTTTGTTGTTGAACTCATTTTTGCTGTGAATTTCAACAAATACGTGACATTATAATTAATTAATGTATAAATTAATAAACAATAACACTAATTTAATGTAATTCTAGTTTAATCAATTAGTTGCTGCATTATTATTAAACATTAGACATTTGCTCCACAATATGTATAATACATATCACATTTATATATATTTCTAACTTCTGTTATGAGATAACAATTCTCATTTGTATTTGAAAATGAAGAGTCAAACGTATAATTATAGGCCTATATTTCTATTTTAGTCCTGTTTACTATAAAAAAAGGAAATGATATTATTTTGCAGGCTTAAGCGGCCGGTGTCATTACTAATAACTGAAGCTTCCGGTAACGACAGCGTCAAGGTGTTATTTACAGTATTTACATCACCAAACGTTTCGCCCATGCTGTAATGTGGTATCCTCAGTGGTATCTCTGAGACCGAGATGCCACTGAGGCTTTAGTTAGTAGTAATGGAAATTATATTATCATATGGCTAAAAAGTTAAATAGTTAACATCCAGTTACACATCTTCAATTTAAATTAAAAACAGAATATTCATACATTTTTTTCATATATTCATAATATAATTTTCGTATTATATCAAAGTGTTTGAGTTATTTTAATACATCATAGATCACTTGTAATAACGAATGCAGTTTTCCAAATTTATCTTCTGCAAAAATCTGATAATTTTTTTTGGTCTGTGCCCCGTAATACCAATTAATTAGTGATAAACCAATAACTCCAAATCTCGGATGTCATACTTTAAAATTTAGAAATCTTTTTCTCCCTAAACATAAAAAATTGTTAATAAATGAACATTTTATCATTTGTAATTAAGTTGTTCTTACCTATGGAAAGATATCATCATGCAATTCTTCCTGTTACTACGGCCATTAGCTGACCTCTAAGGCTTATTAAAAATAAAAAAATACTATTTACAAGACTAAGATATTTAAGACTTAACCAAAATAAATTAAGAAGTCCTATTCCTCTAGAAACGCTCAAGGAGAAGATATTACACAAGCCCCTTGAGAACAGTCTGTTTGCAGTCTATTTTGGTGCATGTCAGGACTCATATAAGCACACTGCCTTGTACAGAGAGTTGGTGCACCCATGAAATCCTCAGTGATCCCTATTAAAACCTTTATTGATTTATTAAAACCCATGAGTATAATATATGCTATAGAAACTATCCATCATTTCAAAAACATAGATTGAATATTTTTAAGAAAAATCCATCAACTGCAGGTTTTAGATTTATGCATAGTCTATCAAATCTCTTTCATTTAATTACATATTTGAAATTGTTTAAAAGAAAGTTAAAAGTATATTTAATTGATAAAGCTCTCTATTCTCTGAATGAATTCTTTGAGAATAGTTTTAATTAGCTATTAGCTTTAAATTAGATTCAATATTTTTGTAAATTGTGACACCATTCTGTATTTACTTATGTAAACCTTGAAATGTAAACCTTGAATAAAGAAATAAATAAATTATTGGGTGATTTTCAAGAGAGAAATGTGGTATTACACGTGTTCCACCTCTCTTTGACTAGTGACTGGGTAAAAGGTTGAATGATAAAATAATATGAATCAGTTCCATAAAAAGTATGAAAGATTTATTAACGAGAAAATGTATTTAATGTTGTCAATTGAGAAGGGGGTGATGGGTATACTCGTAGTCTAAATTCTGGTAATATTCACTGGATGTTTACAAGAATAATGTTATTCATGTTGATGTATGGCTTAGTTAGATATATATTACATCCTTATATATGAGACGCTGACATAACTTTTTGTGTATTTAAAGGCGAATATGAATGACTACATGAGTGTAGAATGAGTGTGGATGTCCTGTGAAGTCTGGTTAGTAACTGAGTTTGACTTTTCCTCAGAAAGGCCATTTATTAATGGGCAGCTAAGGGACCTACAGCTTTAGGTGGAATCCGAACCACATAGTGTTGGTCTTACATTCTTACATATGAGACGCCAACACAACGTTGTTGGTATTTTAAGGCGAATATGAATGGTTATATGAGTGTAGGATGAGTGTAGTCTGGTTACTAACTGAGTTCAACTGTTCCTCAGAAAGGGCAATTATTAATAGCCCAACAGCCAGGACAACTAAGGGACCTACAGCTTTACGTGGAATCCGAACCACGTAGTGCTGGTCTGATTTTCAGCTAATTGGCAAGCCTGATACTCAGTTATCTCCCCCACACAACATCCGCACAATGATTGCCACCCAACATGGACACCCCAGACTTCTCTAGTAGTGTCCACGCCGATAACAACCATTGAGCGGACGCCATGTTGGTATTAAGAGGACCGAGCATCCAACCTATCGCCTACAACTCCCAAACACTTTGTCCCCAAGTAGCTGGGTTACAGCACTGCGCCACCAGTCTGATTTTCAGTTAATTGACAAGTGTAATACAGTTTTCTCTCCTACACAACTTAGTGAGAGACACTGACAACTACCTAACATGGACATCCCAGACTTCTCTAGCACGCTGATAGCAACCACTGAGCAGATGCCATGTTGGTATTAGGAGGCAAGAGTATAGAGCCAATCGCCTACAATCTCCACAACACTTTGTCCCCATATGAGTAGTCTAGTATTAAAATTAAACAACCTGAGATGTAGCAAGCTATATGCCTGGGTATATTGGGTGATATCAATATTTTTCCAACAGTAACTATAAAGGATCAGTAGTTTTAATTAAGGTGCTCATTTCTTCTTGACACAGAGAGAGAAACTAAGATAAGAATGTATAGAAACTAGACATTTCATTATATCCGTAAATAAACCAAAATTTCTTGATCTTTATATTATAAATTTAATGAAGATAAATAGAAATTACCTTCCTTAATATGACAGAGTGAGAAACCTGAGCGAGGCTATATACTTGACACTTACGTGGGATAACTGTAGGAGATAAACGTAAAAAGGTATTTACCTCAATTCATTCTCTCAAAAGGTAACAACACTTTTTGCCTGTATATAATATACTCTTAAAAGAGATTCTTGGGATGCCCACATTACTTTCTGCTACTATGTGACTAAATATATGACTGTATAATATGTATCAATTATATGACAAGCTCCAGCACTCTCCAAATTATTGTCTGTGGCATTTATATGATATGAGATATTCTATTTCTTTGAAAAAAGTTGAACAGGCCTCTTGCCAGCATAGTGGTAAGCATTTCTGTTTTCAATGCAGATGGTCACAGGTTGGATTCCTAGGCGGTCCAATTAATAATTTGACAAAGTGGTTTAGACCATTGCTCCTCAACAAGGTATAAATAGTCCCTTATAAAATGCCATTAGCATAAAAAAACAAGGTCTTAAACTTAAATAATTAGATATATATTAAAAAGATTTATTTGGCTTCTTTCAATTTTAATTACTCAAATATTAAATAAATGATACCAATTAAATATAAGTTTTAGGAACACATGTTCTACTCTCTGTCTCCATTACACTTGCCTCATTTTGCATAGGACTGTAAAATATGACAAGGCCTTAATTGTTACAGTTTGTTGTCTTTGGAAAGAACTTCCCACATAAAACCTAGAGTGTGTTAGGGGTTCTTATTTATTTCAAGCAATTACTCAAACTAAACATTATCAGATACAAATTTTATCACAATAGATTATACAAAATCGATTAAATAATCATATGCTTTTAATTAATACTTTAATGGCATTTTACAGTACAATTAATATGAATTTTAAAGTTAAATTTAAATTTAGGTGAATAAAGTTGAATTTAGAAAGCTATAATAATTAAGTAAAAGTTGCTTTGAGCACTTTCAGTTAGAAATTCAGTTATAGAATAAAATATTTTCAAATAAGCCAATCTCTGAAACAAATGATTACTGATGAACGGAGAGAAGAGTGGCTATGGTGTTTAGTTACTCATTTTATGTATTAAATGAAATATACTTATTTTCCCATATGTAGTTCAGTTTATTCTAATTAATTGTGATTATTTGAAGTTGCAATTAACTAAAATCTGGTTAAGTATAAGAAATGGCCATGTGGAAATAACATAGCCTTTATTAATAAAATAAATTTTAATTTCATTCCAAGATTTAGTTTTTTAATTAGCATAATACGTGTTCATACATATACAGTACAAGTGAACGTTACACAACAGAACTGTATGTAAAGTTGTAGTTTTCCGAATCCTAGATGTATCTGTAAAAATATATTATAATATGTGTGTGTTTTGTGATGTTCATTCATACTGTTCCAAGATTTGTAACACCAAGATTACTAGCCATGACGTTGCTAAGGATGTATAACATATGATTTCTTTCCAGCTACCGTTTATTCAAAAAGTCATATGATATTAATAAAAATATCACATGATCTTCAGTCACAAAGCTAAATCTAATCTACCAAGCCATTTAAGACCTGCATCGTAATTCAAAATGCTATGTCAATACAAATAAGAGAAAAAAGTGCTATCAAAATGAAACTTAGGTTATCAAAAATTAACACTCTTGTTACATAGAAATTTCAAAATCCTGCTGCATGTAGGAATGAGGATCTGTAATACAAAATGCAGAATGAAAATAAATAATTTTGGTTTTAACTAGTTAAACTCACATCAGTGTATGAAGTAGGGGTAGTATTTCATTTCATTTCATTCATACCAATGGTTTTCCATTTTTTACAAACAAATTAACAAAATTGGTTATAACATTAGTTAACAACTAATTATAGTTTTAATTTAGTTCTAAAATTACAACATTAATGATATAAATAATATAACAAAAATACATGTCATACATTAAAGTGTAATATTAAAAAGATCATTATTATTCATAGAAAAATCTTATGCCTGACTTTGCATGAATTTAGACACTTCTTTTTTGAAGATTTGTGTTGTTGTATCAAATATGTGAATTTCAAGATCAAGGTTGTTGCCTTCTCCCATGAGTCGCGGAATGCAGCTAAGCGTATTTGGTAGATTGACTTCTTTTTGCAAAAGTATCCGACAGTCTTGTTCCTCTTAGTTACTACATTTAGTTATGTAAATAAATTTAAACAGAGAATACAACTTATGTATGTAAATAAAAAAATTAAACATATTGAAAAGAGTAGGAAATAGTGAATGGCAGTAGATTTTTGACTACTCACTGGTTTTCCTACAAGATTCAATCTCATAATTTTTTTTACGTTGTTAAAAAGAATAGTTATGGATGTTTAACTGCAGGATGAAAAATATCATTCAGTTTTCTAAAAATACAACTCCAGCAGCAGGGGATGGAAATTTAATACTGTGCTTAAGTGAATATTAAGTTCTCTTTTTTCATGTCTAAAATAATTCTAAAACCACACAAACGAAAATGTATTAGTTATTTTTTAATTTAATTTTTAATTTATGCCAGTCACCTTTTTATCTTAATCTATAAACGTTGCTATAGGAAAATGGTCTAAACCCACTTAGCAAATTTTAAGTTAACTGTGGACCCGAAAATGAAACCAGTTACCCTCTGCATGTTAAATAGAAATGCTAACTACTAAGCTAGCAAGAGGCCTAAATATTTATCACTCAAAGTAATAAAACTGAATTTATAGTTTTAATTTTATCTAAAACCATAATCCTTATAGGATTTTGCATAATTTCTTGCTTATGGGGGAATAACAGAGAGTTAATATTAATTTGTTCTTTATGGAAAAGTATAAAAATGTTAACAATTACGAGGCAGATCATCATACTACTAATACATTCTTCTTTAATTAACTACTAGTTTAGTATGTTTCCTCCATGTTTAGTCTTTCAGACAAGTAACTATGTAATAGTGAAATAAAGTTCTTTATTCTCTAAGGATACACTGTAGTGCCTATAAAGAGTAACGTTCTCTAAACATATTGGTATGGCTTTGTAACGAAACAGCCTAATAAAATGTTTATGAGCCTTTATGTTCCATTAACTTGGAGGCAATTTTATGACACTTCCATGAAAATGTAAACATTCCTTTCCATTGACAATATATTGTCCTCTTAGTATAGCTAGAGGACAATGACCACAAGTATTTAGAAAGCTTGCAGCATGTAATTTTTTTTGTAATTTTTACATTTAAATTTTAAAATAACCAATACAAATTAGGTTGAATTATCTTAAATTGAACATAGGTGAAAAATGCAGCTTTTATAGTCATAGATGTGAAAGTGGAGGAGAGAAAAACATGTTACTCTCTCAGATACAAACCATCTTTAAGCATTTACACCAGCAAACTATAAAACCGAATTTCTGTTAACACTTACCAGGATTATATTTAAAAAATACTTATATAGATCCATAGTGGTTATAAAAAAATGTTGTTTTAATAATTTATTTTTAATAGTTATTTAGCATTGGTTTTGTTTTAGTAGCATTGGCAACCACTTTCTATTGTACAATGGAACTTTGATAACTCGAACCTGAAGGAATAGGAAAAAAATTCAAGTTAACTAATATTTCGACTTAACAAGGTGTGAGTTACCGAGGATGAAAATCACTTACTTCTAGTTACAAAGGGTCCATTGGTTATTGAATTTTGTTCATTGGTCCTAAATTGTCTTGTTAAAACTAAAAATTAAGTATTGTAATACATTTATTTTATTTGTTAGCACTTAATTGATAGAATGCAAAGTTTACAATTGACACAAACAAATTAAAAATGTTGAATTCAAACACTCTGTATCGTGTACCGTATCTTCAAATGGTACATTTTTGTTTCTCTTTGTTTTGTTTACCAGGCTGCCTGAGATCACTGTTTGCTCTTATTGTCGTGGCCGTTGGCTCAGAGTTTCTGTTCCATCATTCCATTTCCCGGTTCACTGGTTTGATGTTTTGTAAAAGGTTTGTTCGTATTTCACCACATTTCTGTTAAGTTTCAAGATGCGTGGCTAAAGACCAATTAAACATAAATTGATTAATTTGGTTTTATTTTCCGCTCAGCTGCCGAGTTATGATTTAACCCTCCGAGTGCCACCCGTGATCCTATCTGGACTTGAGCCATACCCTGGTACAGCGCGACTTCCTTATTTTGGTATGGGATGGGTCTCAATTGGTTGCAGAGCGTGATTGCCTTGAGAAAAAAAAAGAAAACTTAAAGCAATCTGCTTTGATGGTATTGCTTTTGTTGGTAGGGTTCACAGGTGGATTGGAGTGGTCTGAAGTGGCTAGGTAGGCTGAGGGTTTTGTTCGTCTAGGACCCTGAAGTTGTCGTTTTCTCATGCTGTTGAACAGTTTTTCTTGTGATGGCCCATCTGCAGGATGTTGCGCTCCTTGTGAAGGAGGAGTTGATTTTTGAACTGAGGGTGCATAGTGTGACTCCGGAAGGTGATATTGTGAATCTCCTGAAGTTGCTGCAGGAGCAGTTGTCCGCGGGTACATTGGTGGAGTAGTCCGATCGACTGGAGGTTAGGGATGAATTGCTGGTGTGTAAACATATGGTGGAAGTTTGCAAAGGGGTTTTGGAAGTTTTGCAGTTGGAACCTTTAGTGGGTCGTGACCGGGCCTGCTGCCTAGCACGTCTTGGGCATCTGCTTGCGTTTGCGGATGGTCAACCAGACTCTGGGGTTGGAACCGTAGGATAGGGTGTGGATGCTAGAGAGTGTATCAACGCTTAAGGAGATTTTTCATGCACTCTCTGGTTCTATGACCTCCACTACTTTGGGTCAGCGGCGCCTGAGGCTCCTTCTGAGCCTGCAGGTGTTTCTGTTCAGGTTGCTTGTGGTCATGCTCCTGTCTTTTCTTCTTCAGTTCTGCAGCTGAGCTACTTCGTCTTATTATTCCTTATTGTAAAGGCCTTGTTGGGGATTTGCTACGTTCTGTCTTGACCAATGATGCCTCAGTGGACTTGTTTCATCGAAAGTTACTTTAGTCTTTTCTTCCCATTCAACTCAGGGAGAGGCTGGTCATGGACAAATTTTATCGTTCGCAGCGTAGGGGCGAGTCTTTGACAGCCAATGTCTCTTCTGTTAAGGAAGCTCGTTGTGCGTTGCGCTTCACACTTGCTGATACTGAAACCGTTCGTGTCATCGTGGATGGCAACTCTCCTGAAGAACGGTGACATTTAGTTTTTGCTGGACCAGCAAGGGAGGGATTATGAGAGTCATCATGCTCTCCTCACCCGTTGACTGGCTATGTCTGTAGGTGTGAGTCGGCCAGTGGAGGGTCGTGGTTCTCGACGCCTGTTATTTGCTTTGCCTGTGGCCAACCTGGTCACATTCGTCGTGATTACCCACATGCTCGAGGTCATGGTGCGGGAAACGCTCAGCGAGGGATGTTGCCTCCACAGTAGCTCCCTGCGTTGTTGCGTGTGACCGAAGTACTTTGCCTTTAGCACGCGTCAAGAAAAGGAGTGTCAGGGACTTTTCGGGCATGGCTTCCCTTGGATTTAATGTGGTCACCTCGGTGTGTTCTGACGTTTTCATTTCTTTTGGTTGTACGGTGTATCGAGCCCTTCATGATTCTGGTTCGGCATGTACTATCATCACCTTTTCTCGTTTTGAGTCTCTTGACACCTTAGGACTGGTCAGGCACACCCATTCTTCTAAAGGCAGTTCTACATTTTAAGATTGAAGGATTTTCCTGAAGGTGGAGTTTTCTTCTTGCCAAGGACCTAGCGGTTTCTTGTATCATAGGGGCAGACTTAATCTCTAAAATTGGTATGATGCTTGACCTCCAGAAGCGCCAGATGGCCTTCAAGTTTAATCGGCAAGTTTTGGTGGCTCTAGTAGGTGATTCTGACTACCCTTCTAAAGTCAGAGAGGTGGGTTGTGAGTCTGGTGGATCCAGTTTGTCATCTTCCTCCTGAGCAAGCGGAGGCCATTAGGGAGCTGTGTTTGCAGTTTCCTGATGTGCTTACGCCTGAGCTTGGGGTCACTTCTCTTCTGGAGTATGAGATCCACCTCACCAATTCTCAGCCAATTATAAACTTGTTCCCCTAAAGATGGAGGTTATGAGGGCTATGATTAAAGATCATCTTAGCAAGGGTGTTTGTTATTGAACCGTCTCGTTCTGCTTATGCCAGTCCGGCATTTCTTGTGCCTAATCCTAATGATAAGTCTAGGCTTCTGATGGATTATTGGAGGCTCAACGTTTGGGTCGCTATTGACTCGGTACCTCTGCCTGATTTGCATTCTGTGTTCGATAGGTTCAGTAATGCTAAATTTTTCAGCGTTTTTTATTTGAACCAGGCTTACCATTAGATTCCATTGAAGAAGGAATCACGGCCTGAAATGCAAATCACCCGAGGGAGAGAGCGTATACCCTGCCCTTTTGCATAGAGCACCCAACTCAGTTATACTGTTGCTTTGTGAAATCTTCAGGGCCAGCATGGCATATGGTTATGTACTGGTGGCTTGGGCGGTGAACAGAATATTGTTATTCCCTAAGTGATACAAATCAGATGTAGCAAAGCTAAGAGATGTAGACCAATCAGTCTTAAAATGATGGAAAGGTTGATAGAAAGATACATCCGGGATGGGGTCCTGCAGGAGCAACCTCTTCACCAGAATCAACATGCCTATCAGGCTGGTAAATTGTACATCACTGCCCTCAATAAACTGGTACGTAGAGCAGAGGATGCATTAGACAAAAGAGGTTGCTATTTGTGCTTTTTCATATGTTTTTTTTTATAACACATCACATGAAACAATAGCTAGTAGAGTCCAGGAGTGAGGAATTCCGCCCACACTGTGTAAGTGGATGGATTTTATGCTCTAGTCGAGGCAGGTTAATGCTCCTCATCTCTACATGACCAGGTAATTAGGTACTGACGGTGAAGGGGTCCACAGGGTGTAGTACTTTACCCACTTATGTGGAGTCTGTTGGTTGACGACCTTTTGAGATCATTAACTGATTTTAGGGCTATGAATGAGGTCTATGGTCCCTCTACTTTGACTCACCTATCGGACAGTCTAAGAAGGTGCTGTACACTCTACCAAACTGAGATCTTACCATCCTTGTCTGTGTCCAACAAGGACTTGCAAAACAACTCAGGAGCAAACCCTATGCTGACATAATCACTTGTCACTGTGGATTGAAATGACATCAGGTTGGTGATTGCTTATATTACTGGACATGGCCACTTCAGGAAACATTTGCCAATAATTGGTGTCTACATAAAAGAAGCCAATAATTGTTGTGAGGCTCTTGAGTCAGCCAAACACCTGTTGACTGAATGCAAAGCCCTGGAGCTCTGGAGAAGGAGAATTTTTGGGGTTGAATCTTCAGAGGAAAAAAATGCTAGTGAGTCTGTGGAAAGAGATTTTAGAGCTGGTTCAGTCAAGCAGAAATATCAATACCCATTCTAGCAGACAACAGGAGAGCACAATAAAACCAAGTTTAATGTTTAATTAGGAATGGTCTCAGAGCTCTACTTTTCCCTCAGCAAACTAAACCAAACCAGCTTACTTACTGAGTAGTAAATAATAACTTAAGAGGCTAAAGTATATACTGATACTGAAATATGGCAGTTCTGTAGCAAGTGATCTTAATGATAAAATCGATTTTGGATTGCTTACCTTGAGATACGGGATAGATATCAAAATATTAGAAATAGATATCATAACACTGTCACTCGTAAAAGGTTTCTCAACAAAATACCGACAAAGCAGATCTATGACAGCATATGCTTCTTTGATTGTAGGTAGGTAATGTACACATTCAAAAACACATAAGGTAGCAAAATAAAAAGTGTGGTAAGAACACTAAAGTAGACAGATGAATTACAGCCAATGGCGAGGGGTGGTTGAAATTCATGACACAACATGAATGTTTAGCTCACTTAAAATGTACTAGGTAGCATTGTGCTGAATATTGACTTATTGAGGTTCCCTATCTTAATCCTCTAGTTATAAACGGTGAAGTAATTGAAACTTTGAATTATAGAGGTTTGAATAGTTACAATTTTGAGTTATAGAGGTATGATGCACTATTCCAAACAATGTAATATTCACTTTATCAAGGGTTTTATATCTAAATATTCTAGTTGTAGAGGTGAAATTAAAATTGACTATTATGGGAAGTTTAAGGGGATTTGGAAAAATTCTATTTGTCAAGGATTTCGAGCTATCAAGGTTCGACTACATTGCATTACATTTTTTATTTAATTGTTCAATAAAATTTAATTTTGTATTTATAAGGTAATATATTATTCCAAGTACAGCTATTTAGGAAATTTACAAAAGGATACTTGGGATAAAGCACGTCTTTCTTTACAGTCATAACTTAAATTATAAAAGCAAAATACAAAAATGAACAAGAATCATAAAATGATGCTGAATACTAACAAAGCAGTGTTTCATTTTTAATACACTTTAAAGGAGAAACATTCAAGGTCATCCGGTAACATACCCCCTCTCCCAATGTTGGACCTCATTTACAAGCGCTTGACTTAATTGAAACGATTTTAAGTAAAGCTCGTAAAAGAAACATCATAATCTATACTTCCAAGTGTCTTTATTTAGGTGAACAGCTCTGTTGTAAAACTTGTAAACCAAGGAAATAAATCACTTAGTGGAATACCGTAATAAAACAGGAGTACAGTATCAGTAATTGGCTGACCTTGAGAGAACTAGTCTTTGGCTTGTGTTTTCTGCACTTATGTAAATGGCCTGGTTTATAGCCATTTGCATCGAGGGTGATGTCACCCAATCAACTGTTATTATAGTATCCCATCCCAACCAGGAGATCACTGGGTGGTTAAAGGTTACATGTACTGCTTGTCGCTACAAGTAGTGCAGTTCTAACTCCAGGATGAAAATAGCTGTAGTCTACTAGAGCATATGATCTGATGGCTGATTATATTACAAATCTAGCGTCACAATCACATTTCATTTTAAAGCCAATGTGTTGTTAATTACTCTTTTATGATTAATAAAAAAAAGTTAATTCAAAATATTAACTATAAATATTATCTTATAAATATTGCCCATATTTCCTTTCACTGATTTGGTGATAAGCTGTACTGTGTAACATAGTTGTTTTTAGTTCCTTGCTCAGTTCATATAAAAAAGAAATGTTTTGGAAGTACCTGGTGGATCTGAATGTACTTTCTAAATGTCGGCACTGGTGGCGCACTGCTGTAACCCAGCTACATGGGGACAAAGTGTTTGGGAGATTGTAGGCGATAGGTTGGATGCTCAGTCCTCTTAATACCGACATCTGGCGTCTGCTAGATGGTTGCTATCGGCGTGGACACTACTAGAGAAGTCTGGGGTGTCCATGTTGGGTGGTAATCATTGTGGGGATGTTGTGTGGGGGAGATAACTGAGTATCAGGCTTACCAATTAGCTGAAAATCAGACCAGCACTACGTGGTTTGGATTCCACGTAAAGCTGTAGGTCCCTTAATTGCCCTGGCTGTTGGGCTATTAATAAATTGCCCTTTCTGAGAAACAGTTGAACTCAGTTAGTAACCAGACTACACTCATCCACACTCATCCTAGACTCATATAACCATTCATATTCGCCTTAAAATACCAACAACGACCAACGGCGTCTCATATGTAAGAATGTAAGAAACTGTTATCCTATTTATCAAATAAGTTCTAAATTCACTCATCCACTACAAATTTTTTTTTTTTTTTTTTTTTTTTTTTGTAAATAAATAAAACATAATAGTTGTTCTATCTCAATAAATTTCCTCCTACTAGCTTCTCATTTAATATGATAATAAGTCTTTATAGTCGTATGGATTTGTACAAATCATTGACAAACTCAAAATACAGCAACAGCAGCCAAGTCATAAATTTAAGCCAAGCTTAACTAAATTTGAATTATGGAAATCAGTCATGAAATACAGTCATATTGGGCTCTCAAAAGTGAAATGGTATTTGCCAAGATGTGGATGTATCGAAACAAATTAATCATAATAAGACACTACCGGTACTGCAGAACAATAATCAGTAAACAAACACAGAAATAATAAATAATTACAAGGAACTTAAAACACTAAATAATTATTGTAAAACTAATACAACATAGTAAATAGATACAGATATAATAATAATAATTTGTAAAACATAGACAATAATCATTTAAGTAGACCTACTGGTTTATCGAATTTAAATTTTAAATGAAAAAGAATGTTCAAAATTGTTGCATGCAAATCCTTATAATCATATGCAACACGTTTGTTGAAGTGATACGTGAAGCTGTTTTTTGTCAACGCAACTCCTCCCTTATTTCTTCCTTCAATTTAAACGGTTGAAGTGTCAAAAGATTTACCTCTGTTTTTAGTTGTGCAATAAGGTCTTAATTCTTCAATATTTTCACCCTGAAGGGCACGGGAAGACCTCAAAGTATGTTTTTCAGCCGTAAGAGTAACAAGGAGAGATATTTTATTGAATTGAAAAGTAACAACTGTTCAAATGTAAATAAAGATTTTCAAAAAGTTTTAACACCTGTTGGAATGTAAACAATGGCGTTTGTAATATTGAGGAGGTAGGTGTTTCATAACGTAAACCAGGGAACTTTATGTAAACGTGTGGGAAGTTTTCCTAGTGTAATTTTATTTCTTACTGTTTATTACTCTTGAAACCACGATTAACTATGATCATGTCAAGTCGGGTTATTCAATAAATAAAGTTAACCACGGTCGACATGGGACCAAACTACGTTTGGCGTCATGTGCAGTGATATTAACCCACCAGCCTGCCCCTACACGTGCAGTGATATTAACCCACCAGCCTGCCCCTACACGTGCAGTGGTATTTTGCAATTTATAAAATTATTAAAGTTTTTTAAATAAAACATACGCCCATGCTGTACTTGTATGGGTGGGCAGTTGGGTCAGTACCACTGAACGTATATGGGTAGGTAAATACCACTGTACGTGTATGTGTGAGCGAGTGGATCAGTACCAATGTATGTGTGTGGGTAAGCCATTAGTATTACAGTAACTAATTTTTGCTAAATAAAAGTTTGGTAGTCAGAGAAAATAAGGACAAAAATGGTTTTATTCAAATTCGATTGTAGGGTTCAGCTTACTGAACTTGAAGGTTTCAATGGTAATCTAATGCAGTTTTCTCATTTATTTAATTAATCTTCAGCTGTTAAAAAAAATGTGAAATTAACAGGTTTTAAATAAGCTAAGTAATATCATGGGATGTTTATTCTAATAAATAGCTAGCAACATATAATTAATGTGATTGAGATACTAATATTGGTAATATGAGTAAATATATGTAATATTGGGTTATATGTGATACAGTTTACTTTTATCATATTTATATTTTGTAGTTAAAAGGCACAGGGTGAGGCCGAAGGCCGAGGTAACTCGGGTTCAGCGAGTGACAGAGTTAGCACGCAAAGTTTGCAGGGGTGTCCCCTAATATATACTTTAAATGTATCTAATTTAAAAACTATCTGCTTGAAGGATGGTGTTGTCTAAAAGCCACGAATAAAACATTTTTTTCAATTTATTTTCAGCATACTTTTTAATTAGGAACTGTAGAACATTATATAGTTGAATAGAAACTAACTGTAGTATGACTTTTAATGGTTTTACGTAGCCTACAAATAGGATACTGAAGCTATGAAGTTTACTGTGCGTATTATAACTATGAACTTCAGGATTAAATTTAAATAAATCACAATTTTTCAAACTATATAGAGCTAGGTTGTAGATGTAAAAATTGGTAATGGTCAGAATTCCTTGATTATAAAAGAACGGCTTGCAGTGTTCTAAATGTCCCAGATTCTTTAATGATTCTTAAGGACTTTTTGTAAAAATTAAAATCTCGTGAATCCTATAACAATTTCCCCAAAAATGAGGCCATATCTAAGTAAAGATTGGAAGTAAGCAAAATAAGTTGAACGTAGACAATTTTTGGAATATGAAAGATAAGGCATCTCAAAAGATAAAGAACCCTGTTAAGCCTGACAGATACTTGTTTTATATGTACTGCCCAGTTCAATTGAGAACCAACCTGCATCCCAAGGAATCTGACAGAATATAACAATTCATCTTCGAGATCAACAGGTTCAGTATTAAGATGTTTTAGTGTTAATATAATACTATGGGTTTTACTCTCATTTAAAATAAACCCGTTAATATTTAAATATCATTAATACCTAGATACCAATTTTTATTTATATAGAATTTTTGAAATATATGACAGAATTGTATTTATTTACGGTATTTATTCATTACATCGCTTACATCTCTTATAGGGAATTTCCCTTTGACAGGCGAATTGTCACATTATTCTTATGCTAATCACATTACATCCTAAATCCATATTATAGTCAAAGTTTAAAAATAAATATGACAACATGAAAAATTAAAAAAATTAAGAAGACTACCGGTTAAAGCAAGGTTATGTCTCCAAAATCATGTTAAGTATTCATTGGTGCTATAAAATAACTTTGTTTTCAAATATTTAGTTAGTTCAGCTTTGAACTTTGTGTCTGAAGTAATGGCTTTTATGTTCTGGGGGAGTTTATTGTAAAATTTACTTCCTGTGTATAACACGGATTTTTCAAAAGATGATGTCTTGTGTGCTGGTATTTGTAGTAAATGTTTGTGTCTCGTATTGTAACTGTAGCCGTCTAATTTGGAACTAAAGTGTGAAGCATTCAATCTCACAAAAATCACAATATTTAGGATGAAGATACAAGGTAAAGGCAGTATTTCAAATCTACTGAATATGTTACGACATGAACATGTGGTTGGAGCACCAGCCATTGCTCTTAGAATTCTTTCCTGAACGCGGAATATTTTTAAACTTTCAGAGGAACAACCCCAGAAAACAATTCCATATGACAAATGGGAATATACATAAGCATAATATACAGCTTTAAGAGAAGATAAATCAATTGAACTTGAAAGTGTTAGTAAAACATAAAAAGCTTTGTTGAGTTTAGAATGAAGCTTGATTATGTGTTCGGACCAGGTAAGTGATTTGTCAACTGTGATACCAAGAAAATTTACGGATGTGGATAGATTAATTGAAGAATTAATATATTTAGCCTGAGCCCTGATACTGTTGCTATAATTTGGATGAAAATTTATAATAAAAGTTTTCCCCCTATTCAGCACCAAACCATTCGAACCAAACCATGTGTCCATGTCCTCCAGGGCGTCATCCAGCATATGTCCAAGATTGATTCCATCGCTACTTCTCAAAAATGCTGTGGTGTCATCAGCAAATAGAATTATACTAGAATTCCTTACATTGACTGTCAGATCATTAATATACAAGAGGAACAACAATGGCCCAAGAATGGAACCCTGAGGAACCCTGATATGTATGTACAGTATATCAGTCAATACAATATATTTGTGACCTAACTCAAGTTATGAAAATAAATTAAATTGGGAAGTTCTGGAAGGGCAGAAATGATATAGTGAGAAGATATATATATATACTGTATATATATATATATATATATATATATATATATATATATATATATATATATATATATATATATATTTATAAGGCCCAGCTGTCAAGAAGACTTTTAAAATTAATTGAATGAAATCAAACAAGAATAAGCCAGTTTTATTCATTATACAGGTTTATTAATTAAAAGAAAGTGGAGTTATTTCAAACATTTCTAAGTAAATAACACAATACAGCAATTAATTAAATTACTGCTAGCTTACAACTCATCAGAAACAGGACTCTTCAAATGTGGGACCAAAGGCTTCTCTCTGTACGGTAGACTCTGCCAGAACTGATCCCTCTCATCTATAAGATTCTGTTGGAGAGTTAAGCTTTCATTCGATATTTGCAAATAGTCTCTTGAAGAGCCGTTGGGTGAGTGCCAGAATACTTGATTGTCCAATCTTGGAGTCCTTTCAAAAAGAGAAGGTAGATTTAAATTAATAAGAAGAGGGTCCTTGTTTAAGTAGACAAATAATATGCCGTATTAATAGAAAATTAAAAATATGCTATATAAAATAATGTGTAACTTTCTTTTATGATGATTTATGAAAATACAATCAATTTGGAAGTGTTTTTCATTTTAAGGATCATCCAGTTTACCAAGTCACAAGTTTCAAACAAAAACGTTTTTCCTTTGTTAGAGACTAATTATAGCCAATAATAATATACATTCATTTTGTAGCCTGGATTGCTTTTAAATATATATTAAAATTGTTCTTACCTTAGCAATCCACATCCAAGATATTGGGATATCAATTTCAGGTCTGTAGACCGATTATCAGACCCATAAGAAGACCAATTTATGAGTAAAAAATACTGAATTCATCCAATGGATAGCGTCAAACAATGGTAAAGACTATGGTAACAAAATTTTAAAAAACCATTATTTTTAAAGTCACGATAATATAAATAGTGTTTTTTTTTAATTTTATTTATGTTTTGCTATAGTTCCACGTAAGCCATTGGATGGATTTATTATTTATTGTTACTCATAAATTGGTCTTCCTATAGGACTGATGATGGAACTACGAACCTGAAATCTGTCGCAAAATTTTGGATGCGGATTGCTATGTTAAGGTATACATTTTAAAATATTAACAAATATCAAATCATAACCTGTTGTATTACTTGAATATCTTAAAAGCTTCCTTTCTTATTAGGACTTCTTGGACAACACTTATACAATACTAACAGCCTTCCAGCACCTCCAAAATCTACAACTAATCATATCTTATTACAAGCCCTGATCCTTATACCTTAACACAACCATTGATTGAAGTCATCTTTGTAACAACATTGTTCATTAAAATAAAATGGATCCTTTGAATGGAATTAAAACTAAAAAATGCAATAAGTAGAGACATAATAATAAACATAATATAAAATATTACGTTTTGTTTGAAGATAATAACTAAGATCACGAAATAAGTCTAAAAACCAAAATTTATATATTTTATTATTTTCAGTTAATTATTGATAGTACATGTTCAATCGTGGCTTTATTTTGGGTAATTTGAATTGGGTTGTTTCTCTCCCAGCTAGTGTCAAGAAAAACACATAAGTCTAACGAAAACAGAGAAGAGAATGAATTATGTAATAAACAGCAGCTAGTATTGTTTGTTGTAACGGCGGAATCAACATAAATGTCCTAGTTGTGATAGGCTGGAATTTGTTTTGGCACAAGCAAATTAAAACTGAAAATTGGCTCCAAGTAAAACTTATTTTAATGGCTACATTAAAATGGTTGGAACATGGCTGCATTAAAATGGTTGGAACATGGCTGCATTAAAATGGTTGGAACATGGCTACATTAAAATATTTTAATGTAAAGACATTTAAGAAAAAGCCATCACCAAATCTGTAAAAAGAAGCAGAAGATTATCACAATTTTTGCCATGTTTAGATTGTAGTAGAAGTAGATTGTAGTTAGAAGGTATCCTAATCTATTCATTTGTTTATATCACTTGGTCTTATCAATGTATATGATGTTAATGAATAATGTTACAATATATTTCTTGACACTATTCATGTAATTAATGTTGCATAGATGAATAAAGAGAATTTGTATTTGTATATAGACTATGTACTGTACACACTTTCCGAACCATTATTAAATTCAATAAATCTGTCAATATCAAAATAGTAAATCAAAAATTAACTAATTGTAATCCTTGATATGAATGTAGTCCAGTACATAGTACCTAAAAAATATTCTAAATTTGATTTTCTAAATTTGATCAGTGATTCATAATATATTAAGGCAACATTTGGTAATCTGATATTTTTGTTAATCCGACACCCTACCAATCCCATAATTGTCAAATTATCAAGAGTCTAATGTATCAAACAATACATAAAACATCTACAGCATAAGCTTCTCTGACTAGCGAGAGAATTTTATAAGAAGTAAAGCCAATATCTGTCTCTAAAGAAGAACAACAAGCAAGAAATTAAGGTTTCTGTAAGTGGATTTATTATACTTACAAAAAGAAATCCTAATGAGAACCATAAATTAACGTATTATTTATACTGTATTAGAGTGTTGTAGAAGATTACTATACTTTATCAATTTCTTTAGTTTCAGTACAATAATTTAATTTTTCCTATAACTATTAGTTTTTATATTTTTTCTGATATAAATTGTAGCATTAAAGTAGTTTAGAATTGTAAGCTCGAATGGATTGTCCAATTTATAAGAAAAGTAACTTTTAATACAGTATTCAAGCTCTTGGTTTTTAACTACAAACATTTAAATATTGCTAAAACATGATTCTACACCTGATGAATCTATTTAGAGCAGCTTGTTTATTTGATTTAAATATGGCAATTTTAATAATAATAATAATGGCTTTATTGTACAAAAGTGTTTTAAACTATTGGCGAACTTAGGACTAATAAGTCCTCTCTTACAGTTAACCCTTTTATGTTAAAGTAGTAAACATAAAAAGCCTAAAACATGGAAATACAGAACTAAACTAAAGAAAAATAATAATAATTAAACTACAAAGAAGCAAATAATATAAATTAAATTAACTATATTTTTTATGAATTTTTGTATGATCTTGTGAAAATACAAAATTCTTTGCTCCGTAAAAATATTAATACATTTTATATTATTCCTTAAATATTTTGTGAATGACAATTTTCTTGCAGATGCACGGAAATATCCAGCAATTGAAGTAAAACATTTATGACAAAATTAAATTATAGCGCTTTCAAAACAATTGGATTTCCAATAAATATATACCAAAATTTCAATGAAAATTATTACTAATGAAATCAATAACTTGTCATTATAGCATTAGGAGTTGTAAATTTACTATAGCAGCTGACTCACTGCAAGAACGGTAACGTATTTAAAATGATTAGATTTATATTTATACAACAAAGCAGGTTTTGTCAATTTATTGTTTAAATATAAACCAAAATTTAACTTCTAACGATCGAATGCAATAACGTTCAATATTAATAGAGCAGCGGATAATACACAAAAATCTTGCAGAATCTGATGTAATTCAGCAATGCTACTGTACGTGTATGAGCGGGCGGGTGGGTCAATGCCAAAGTAAGGAGTCAGCTAGAGGGTACTTGTTCGAGAGGTCACCACCGAGACTCACTCAAAATATATGAAGTAGAAAAAAAAGGAAACCTAGTTTTTTGTTGTTCTAATATAGTGTGAAATTGTAATGTCAATAAAGAAATATTTGGTCCCTAAACACCAATATTACCAATATTATTACAATTATATACTTCAGATCAGTTCAGCACTGAAGCTCAAATATAAGATATAAAAAAATTTCAAAAATGTAGATGAAGTTGAACAAAAATACAATAACACTGATGCATACTTATATTTCGCATAAAATAATCATTTACTTCTAAATTAAGCTGCCGTTATAATCTTATCCTATGTTCTGCAATCCTCTACAGTAACATAAAACTTGAAAGCTAAATTTTAACCTAGTAACAATTTTAATTTTTAAAATTATACTCGTGCTTTACATTGCTGTGGTTTTATTGAAATATGAAATTTACTTACTTGTTTTGGGCAAAATTTGTCCAAAGTTCAATCATCTTTAAGGACATTAGATAATCAGGATCATCTGTATTTAGTTTTGGGGCGTGGCCTTCCATTGGAAACATATAGAGAAGTTCATCAAAATGGCAAACACCACCTTAAATTAACAAATTAAATGATGATTAAAACTTGTGTTACTATAATAATATAAACTGTTACTGATATCTAAGAATAGTATTAGAAATCCAGTCACATAACTACCGCCAACATAAATGCACAATAGACATGTTCAAGTCTTTAGTAATAAACAGGGTGGAAAGTAAGTTCTGATGCAGCTTAACATATTCTTAACCGTTCCATTTAAAGCAATAAAACTCATCACACATAAATACGATCTAAAACTGTACAATTTAACTTATATCACTTCCTAGGGACAGATTGGAGTCCAAAGAAAATCTTTAATACAAGCATATCCAATTAAAGGACTTTATCAGTAGAACACAATGCCGCAAACTTTACCTTTAATGAACAACCAAGTCAAATATGACAGCTATTTGAATTCAAAAAATATCTTAGATTAATTTGCTGTAATTTTGCACAAAATAACCCTAATGACATTAGATTTGCAGATTATGTTCTAAAAATAGGCACGTTTAACCTGGTGTAAATGTTACCTTTGACTTAATTATAATTATAAAGAGTCTTCTTACTCCTAGTGGGCCATCCACCAGGAATTATGCATCCTACTTAATGTCTTGTTAGTTGGTTTTTGTGACCTTTAAACATTATAAAGAGTCTTCTTACACTTAGTGGGCCATCCACCAGGAATTATGCATCCTACTTAATGTCTTGTTAGTTGGTTTTTGTGACCTTTAAACATTATAAAGAGTCTTCTTACACTTAGTGGGCCATCCACCAGGAATTATGCATCCTACTTAATATGTCTTGTTAGTTGGTTTTTGTGACCTTTAAACATTATAAAGAGTCTTCTTACACTTAGTGGGCCATCCACCAGGAATTGTGCAGCCTACTTAATATCTTGTTAGTTGGTTTTTGTGGCCTGTAAACATTATAAAGAGTCTTCTTACACTTAGTGGGCCATCCACCAGGAATTATGCAGCCTACTTAATATGTCTTGTTAGTTGGTTTTTGTGACCTTTAAACATTATAAAGAGTCTTCTTACACTTAGTGGGCCATCCACCAGGAATTATGCAGCCTACTTAATATGTCTTGTTAGTTGGTTTTTGTGGCCTGTAAACATTATAAAGAGTCTTCTTACACTTAGTGGGCCATCCACCAGGAATTATGCATCCTACTTAATGTCTTGTTAGTTGGTTTTTGTGACCTTTAAACATTATAAAGAGTCTTCTTACACTTAGTGGGCCATCCACCAGGAATTGTGCAGCCTACTTAATGTCTTGTTAGTTGGTTTTTGTGGCCTGTAAACATTATAAAGAGTCTTCTTACTCCTAGTGGGCCATCCACCAGGAATTATGCAGCCTACTTAATGTCTTGTTAGTTGGTTTTTGTGACCTTTAAACATTATAAAGCTTTTTGGTTTTTAAAGTGATTGAACGATCATTTAACAATTCCACAGTTTTACATACCCACTGCCATACATGTAAATTGATACAAAGTCACCAACCCATACATGCACAGTAACCCACCCGCTCACAATCAAAATACTATAAAATATTTATAGCGTATTCCTCAGTATTGTTATCAGTTCCTTTGTTAGTTTTCTATTGTAACATTGGATGTTTTAAAGCAATCAATACTCAATGAGAATGAACTGTTGTAGGTGAAGTGGTAAAGAAAGACAAGTTCATTATGGCATTAGTATACTTACTATCATATATGGGATTTTTAAGTAATCAGCACACAATGAGAAGGAAGTGTTGTAGTTGAAGTGGTAAAGAAAGACAAATTCATTGTGACATGAGTTAAACTTACTATCATATATGGGGTTTTTGAAGTAATCAGCGCACAATGAGAAGGAACTGTTGTAGGTGAAGTGGTAGAGGAAAAGAGGACCACTATGACGCCTTGCTGCCTCCAGAATTCCAGCACCAAAAAATCCATCAGTAAAAAGCTGCAATAGCAATATCAAGATATCTTTATTCACAAAATGCACAGTCAACTAAATAAAATAGTGTCAAACATAATATTTGGCCTACATAAAGCAGTATTAATCTATACAGTTTTTTGGTCGGAGTCTGTCTGGTTCCCCCATTCCTAAAATATATATTAAATTAACAGGCAGTTTTTTTGGCGTTTATCTGACTCTGCCAGTTAAATATTTTAAAATAGCATTTCTAGTCATAAAGTTAAATGAAAAGTCAATATAGAATTATTTATACTTAATTAAACTTACAAACAAAAAAATTCCTCTAATGAATACAGAGCCTTATCACAGAAGTAATTCTTGATATTTCTCTTAAATAGTGCTATATTTGTGTATGTTTTAAAGTTTTCTGGTAAATCCCTAAATAATTTAGCTCATACATAGATTGTTTTCTTTTAAAAAAAACTCTAATCTGTGTTTTGGGATAGCAACTTCATTTTTCTGGCGAGTATTGTTCTAGTGATGGTCAGAATCTAAATTCAATTTGTTCAAGGTGATCAACAGTAAACATTATACAGTCCAATATATAAAGGCTGTATACAGTTGATATTTTTTCTTTCTTAAAATGTTCTTTTACAGATTCATCCATTTTTAATTTAAGCATCACCCTTAAGGCTTTCTTTTGATAAGTTAGGATTTTATTCATGTTTGGTTTTGCCCCATATTAACCTATATAAGTTCATTGACTTTGAGCACTTATATAAGTTACGTTCTATTTGACTACCTTAAAAGTTATCAGTATCAGTTCTTTTGACCACCTATTTATTGATCTGTGGCAGTTTTAAAAAATGTCTGCAAGACTTGGGGTAACTTATTACCCCTTATAAACACCAACTGTTTCAGTGTTCAATACCAATTAATATCCGTTATAGTTTTGTGCAGTTCTACAATGTAAATAATTGTTCTTCTAAATGATAGCATATAATTTTAAATCTTAAATAGTTTGTAAAAGTTGACTAGGGGCCAGCAAACAAAGTTGACAGACTAAACCATCTGCTAAATGAAACATCCCCTAGCCTTGTAGTTCTAACTGAACATGGTCTCGAACAAAAACAGATTGCAAACACTAATTTACAAGGCTAGAACCTTATATCGGAATTCAGCAGAACACAACACAGAATGGGAGTTGTTGCTATTTAATGTAGGGAAAACCTAACAAATAATACAGAACCCATTGAGATTAGACATTTATGTGGTGAACTCCTACTCGAAGGAGCAATGGCACACATCAAAATTGAGGGGAAGAGCATATTTCTTCTTGGAGTCTACCGCCCACCAAGAGGAAACACAAGACATAGCCTAAACTTGTTGTCAAACATTCTAGACCATACCAAAGCGCAAAACAAACCATTCTTATTAATGGGTGACATAAACCTTGACAATCTTACAGAAAACAACCCTGATAGCCTGATGTTTGGCAATGAACTAACTATAAAAAAAACATGAGAAGGCTTCCTCTTCCAGCAACGTGTGTTACAGCTCATATAAAATCTTCCATAGACTGCGTATGCACTAATATCAAAGAACAAGAAGCCACTGCAATCATCTTACAAACTGGCCTCTCTGATCATACTGCCCAACTTTGCAACCTTAACCTCAGCATAAGAAAAAACACAACTATAAGCTTCAATCGACAAACCAATGAAAGAATCTTACAAATCTCAAGTCTATTCTCCTCAACAAAAACTGGGATCCTATCCAAAATGCCAAAAATACGGAAACAGCCTATAATAACTTCAATGATGTGTTACATATTGCACTAAACATCTCCTGTCCATTAAGAAAACGCAAGAACAAAGTTTGTAATAAACCAATACACTATTACGACTTGGAAACAGCTGACTTAAAAGCTTCTTACTTAAGAGCTCTTCAAATTTATTCGACGACAGGAACCATCCAAGACAAAGATCTCATAGTAAATAGGAAGAAGATCTACGATCAAAAACTAAGAACACTACATCAGCAAGCAAACACACAATACATACATGAGTCTGACAACAAAACAAAAGCGCTATGGAGCCTAATAAATAGTGAGAGATGAGGGAAACAAAGTAATCAGACCTGCCCTAAGCTTAACATCATCAACACTGTCACAGACCACCCCTTGGAAGTAGCAGAAAACGTTAACACTTACTTCACTCAGATTGCAGAAATTACAATCCAACAAAACAATCCACAAGCACTTGACGGATAGGCAAAGACCATTACCCCTCACACATTAAACTGGCACAATCATTTCAACTAACCCCCACAACATGGACAGAAGTTAATCAAACAATCAACAGCATGAAAAACAAATCCTCTAGTGGCCTAGATGAAATTTCTTCAAAAATTGTCAAATACTGTGCAAATGAACTAACTAAGCCTCTAGTATTGATGACCAACAAGTCTTTTTCTGAAGGCCACATTCCGTCAAAGCTTAAAAGTATCCAAAGTATATGCAAAACACAAGAAAGGACTAAAATCAGACATACAGAACTACACTAATCTGTACTTTTCAAAAATCATAGAAAAACTTGTGTTGAAGCGTATGATGGCCTACCTTAAACAGCAAAACTTAATCACGGCCAAGCAGCATGGATTCCAAATGGAAAATCAACAATATCTGCAACCATTAGTCTAATTGAAACTATTATCGACAGCTTGGATGATGAAAAGTATGTAACAGCCTTAGTACTAGATTACAGTAAGACGTTTGACTGCCTGGGGCATGACCTGATTTAAAAAAACTGACAACTTTGGGGGTAATAGGTAGGGAAAACAAGTGGTTTAAAAGCTACCTATAAGAAAGTTCACAAGTTGTAGAGGTTCAGTATACAACATCTGGCATCACTAGCTCCTACACTTCAAGCCCAAAACCAATAACTAGAGGAGTCCTCAAGGGTCGGTGCTTGGCCCAGTTCTTTTCATTCTTCTGACAAACGACTTCCCGGCTTTTATTCAAAACTATAGTACCGATTGCTTAATGTACGCAGATGACACTACCCTTCTCATAAAAAATGACACTGCAGAAGAACTATTCTCCAACTCGGTGACTTCCCTTGAAAAAACAATTAAGTACAGCAAATTAAATGACCTGGCAATAAACCCTAAAAAAACAACACAAGTGCATTTCAGCAAGAAAAGAGAAATACCCACAAATATTCCAGACATATCAGTAGCCAATGAAACAAAATTCCTGGGATTAACAATAGATAGAAGATTGTCATGGAGCAATTACATGGATATAGTCTCTAACAAAATATGTACAGGTACAAATGTTATGAGGCATCTCAAGACAGTGGGAACTCAAGAGGCAGTCAAAACTACTTACTATGCACTCGTAGAATCTCACATTAGATATGGCTTGATTATATGGGGTAGCTCTGCCGGAAACCTGAAAAGGATTCTCACCTTCCAGAAGAAGGCAATTAGATCTCTTGCCAATCTCGAACCTCGTCAAAGCTGCAGGGAAGCATTCCAGACCCTTGGCATACTAACTGTAGCAGCACTTTACATCTTCCAAGCCATACTACACGTAGACAGACTAAATCCAGAAACCCACAATAATGTTCACAACCACAACACTCGACACGCCTGCAGGTGTGTTCTCCGACACCACCGAACTGCTCTTTACGAAAAAAAACCATCTTATGCAGGAAAAAACTTAGAAATCGATTACCTGAAGACCTTCAATCCCTAACAAGAAAAGCACTACGGAAAGCTCTCCAAGACTTCCTCGTAAAGAACCCTTTCTACAGCATAGAGGAGTTTCTAGAAGCTGAAAACACCTAACCTACTGAATTGTATTTTTGACCATATTGCTGTACTTGATGTTCATGTAATAAAGATCTTTTGATTTGATTTGAAAATGGCCAATGGGAGTGTGAAAAGTTAGTTGCAAATGTGGTTGAATGAAACTAGAAGTAATTGTGATGGTATACTTTTTAGGTGTTGAAGAGCAGTAGGGCAAAAGCAGAAATGTGTACTTTGCTCAAAATAAACCGACAAAAAAGTATAAATGTTTAATCATTCATATTTATGTATTGTACATGATTTGTTACATTCTTTGTTTAATTTTGTCACCCAGTCAACAGGAGTTATAATAGTATTAAATACAACTTAATATGAAATCAACAAATTTATATCAACAATTGTATAGTTAGTACATCACTTGAATGTATACAAAAAATTCTAAGACATTCTAAGTAGAGTAATGACAAAATTTAACTGATTTTAACAACATACTTATATTTATTATATCCATTTTGTTGGAATTGATAGCACTTTTTTATTTTTTTATTAAAACCTTATCAATTACACAGAATCAAATAATTACTTATTTACTTTTTACTGGAATTTTAGGGCAAAAGGCCTAGGATTTCAGTAATAAATGGCAGGAAACCAGGTAAACTATAGGTGTCATATGTAAGAAAAAGAATAAGAACAGCAACACAAAAAATGGTCAAAATATTTCATTAATCTGAGTCCCGGTTATAAATTACTGTTTGTAGCCTAAGGTCCTTATACAAGTACACAATGCAACATGTTCCTGAGTCCTGAGCAGTAATTCATGTTTATAGTACTAAACGCCTAATGTCCTTATATAAGTTCACATTGTTAGAAAAATAACCTGGATCTTTAATAGTTGCTATGTTAGGCAACAGATGGCAGCATGGTATTTTTGTCTTTTTCCAATGGATATTGTTTTCTCAGGACTCAAGACCTATTTTTTAAATGTACTTATAGTAGGACATTAGGCTTTCACTACTACAAACCTCTAACCATACTCAGGTCTTCACTACTTCATGAAATGGGTCCTTAACACGTTTCCTGCATCGGAATTGAGGCTTACCTTGTACCAAAGCCGAAATTAATTTTTTTAATATTTTTGTTTATTTGAAGGAAAAAGACAATGCTTCAATGCTTTTTAGGTGATAATATGACGCATTATCACTAACTCTTAGACTATTCACTAACAAAATATAATGAATACTGTACTACAGGCTTCGGTAATCAAACTGAGGAACTATCACAGCATGACTTGCAGACGTACACAACGACCAGGCTGTGAGAACTACAGTGAACTAATTTAATATCTGCAGTAGAAATCCTGATATGAAACGAATAGGAGCATAGAGGCCCGAAGGGTGACCTCTGTGTCAGGGAGACAACCGGCCGGGCACCGATAGATGCACGCCGCGATTAACGTGTTATATAAGTACAAAGGGACTCAGGAGGTTAACTAATGTTTTTTTTTTTTATTTAGTTGAGTGCCACTTTCATTTCACTTTTTGTTTACCTTATTTATATGTGAAGTCATATCCGATGTAATGATTTCAGTGTCTCCAAAATAAAACCGTTTAATAGCTTTTGTTATTTCATCAGGATTTTTTGCTGTATATTCATAAAACAGCGACATGGGTAGAATAGAGCTGAAGTTTTCATTGAGTTGATTAAATTTTCCAGATACATCCCCTTGAGTAAGGCCTGAAATATAAATGTAAAATATTTACACCAGTATAATACAGAATTGATGTGCTTATGGTATACCTAATTTTCGATTATTTTAAAATGAATGTTCAAACTTTCAAATTCAATATATGCTTTAAAACTACAGCTCTCGAGTTCAAAAATTTTATTTTATATTTTGGGAAACAGGTATGTCAATAAGCATGCAAGTTTTGTAGCTTTGTTTGATAGCCTTCTATTTACTGATTTCTCTTACAGCATTATCAAAACTTACAGTTGTGCATTTGTAATAATAGTTATTAATACTTACATACTTCATTTTAAAATTATTGTTTATGCTTTGATTTTCTGTTATGTTCTGTAGATTAATCTTTACTTTTTTTGATATGCAATAAATTATACCACTTTTCAGTTTTTACAATGTTTCAGATATAATATTATATTCCTATTATAATAAAGAAAATACTATGGTAATCTTATAAAACAAATTTGCATTTCAGCCTTTGGCCCACTGGTGTTTCTTCGGCTGATATCCAGTTGCACCGGCGGTCAAAGGAATTTCCACGGGTCAAAACATTCCTCTGTCCGAAAAGTGTCCAGATGCACCGGTGGTCAAAATCTACCCACCTCACTTATCCCCGCTGCAAATTCCTTCGACCGCCGGAGCCGGTGCAATTGGAAGGCCCCTTCCTTCCCCACCCCACTACATTTCTTCAAACATAGTTTATAAGTGTTTAACAATTTCGCAATGGAATATTCTATCAAACACTTGCCGATGTTTCGTGGCACATACTAATGGTAGACCATAGCAGGTTCTAACTAATAAATATGGTAACTATGTATTTAATGTTTAATTTTGTGTTTATCCGTGGCAACACTAACATCTAACCTAACCTAACCTAACCTAACCTAACCTAACCTAACCTAACCTAACCTAACCTAACCTAACCTAACCGACTCATGACTCATGTCATAACAAAGGGTGTGGAATTTGGCACGGTCAGCTTGGGGTTACTGTACTAGGAATCCGGCCTGGTTGGACTTTCCCGGCTCATGTCATAAACAAGGGCCTCTGGTGCAATTGGAACACCCCCCAAAAGGGGCTCCGGTGCATCTGGACACATCAGTTTGGGGCCGATCCCTGACCCCGGTGCAATTGGAAATCTCCCGTTTCTTCTACTCCCCCCCCCCCCCACTTAAGATCATTTTTTTACGACTGTTCAGTTCTTTTGACTGTCTTTATTCGCAGTAAAACTAACTAAACCTCCTACTGATCTGAGCAAGACAACCTCCATGATGTTTTTTTTCTGTATAAGTGATGATGACGCGATTTTTAAGCTCTAGGTGCAGTGCCAAGGTCACATTTTGATACTTTGAGCGCTCTTTAAATGTCTCTGACCAGGAAGGAGAAGTTACTGTTATATCTTTTGTGTTTTAAGTAATTTATAGGTGATTTTCACCTCTTATTTTATTACAATTATTGGGTGAACAGTTTCTTGTTGTTTTATTATTTTTATACAATTATTGTGCTACAAGTTAAATTATAGCACCTTTTAAAGGCCCTATGCTGCGTGTCAGGGAAAGATTTACGGAAATAAAAAAATTCTTCCCTTAGATACTTTTGACAGCCATTCAATCTCAAGTACCTTGCTTTTACAATGTGCTTTGACTGACCTAAGTAAAAAAATTAATTATGAGACTTCAGTTTGGTGCACAAAGTCAACGCTGACTGAGGGACCAGGCAGATTGTCTGTAAAGTCTAAATTTGTTTCGTAGGCTTATACCAGATTTCAGCATCAGAATTCTGCTAGCTATACTGTAATATAGTCTATAGTATACTATAGATAATAACTATAACTATACTATAGTCGGCACTGGTGGCGCAGTGCTGTAACCCAGCTACTCGGGGACAAAGTGTTTAGGAGATTGTAGGCGATAGGTTCCATGCTCGGTACTCTTAATACCGACACGGCGTCCGCTCAATGGTTGCCATCAACGTAGACACTACTAGAGAAATCTGGAGTGTCCGTGTTGAATGGTAGTCAAGGTTCAGATGTTGTGTAGTGAAGAGAACTGAGTGTGAGACTTGTCAGTTAGCTGAAAATCAGACCAACACTACGTGGTTCGGATTCCACGTAAAGCTGTAGGTCCCATAATTGCCCTGGCTATTGGGCTATTAATAAATAGTCCTTTCTAAGCTAAGTCAAACTCAGATAGTAACAATGACTATACTCGTTCATCTACACTCATCACACTCATTCACTCCTCATATTCGCCCATATCTCTACGATCGGCGTCTTACAGATGAATAATGAATAATAATAATAATAATAATATACCATGGATTGTGGATGGAGAGATAACTGAGGTCTTGGAGTTATTTGACAAATCGTTTTAAAAAAAAGAACCTTGAATTTATGAAGCTCACCAAGGAAATTTATTGATGCCCACCAAACATCTGAAAACATTGGTAAATTATCTTAAGCAGTCTATCACAGCAACACCTGCCAATAACATTGATCAGTTGTTGTCTGTAAAAAAAGTATTGCTGGAAAACGGTTACTTACTTTCGTGCCTCCTGTGAAGATTAACAATAATTGATTAAGTTAAGAGAGATCAACTGCCCACGAGTAACTGATCAAGACTGTCCCTGTTAAAGAGGTGGGCGAGATATGAGGCTCTGACCCTCCCTCATTGTGACTCTCACAGAAACCAATGACTGACCCAAGTAAAAAAATGACAACACATCAGTTAGGAGTGCAAAGACAACGCCGACTGAGGGACCTGGCAGATTGTCTGTAAAGCCTGAAGTTGTTTCCGATTATGATTATTTGAATCTTGAGTAGCTCCATAGAGATCTGCATTTCTTGGATCTTATCCTCACATGTTATTAGGAAATTGAATGATGTATTGGCAGAACTGCAACAGTCAGAGAAGATAGGGGCCATCCTGCTCTTAAATTTTGGATTTGTGTGTTAAATTGGTTGAAAGATTTTCACACTTCCTTCTGGGGTATTATTTCAATTAATACCATCAGGTTTCATTGTACAACTGAACAGATGTTCTTTCTGCAGTGCAGGTATTTTATTAAACCCCCCCCCCCCCTCATTGACCATACTAGGAATAAATACAAAACCCAAGTATGTTGTTTTATGATATATATAGACGTGTTTTATTCTTTTGTTAAAGACATTTTGTAGGTACTATAAAAACATTTGAATGCCTTTTATTTTATACTTATGTAAATTATTCTACTATTGTAATAATTTTGTTTGCTTCGGTTTCTAAAACCTAAAATGTTATAGTTAAATATACAAGACTAAAAGCGAATTTGTTTCGGTTGATTTAACTTTAATTATGTTAGTATTTAGATTTTCATTAGGAATTGTAGATTTTATACTTGCGACTTTTACACCGCCTTCATTCTCATTGAACCCAACCATCCATGGCACGTTAGATGTGAGAGTCCATGGATCCTTTGTAATAACAGCATCTTCAACATCCTCAGGTTCTATTGCTGGGTTGAAGAATATAACAGGATCAATGTCCCATTCCTGCATAGCACATATCATCAAAATAAAGAACATAAAGTAAAGAAGGTGTAAAGTTATAAATTTAGCTACTTAAAACCACTGTTGGGTAGAAATCAGAATAAATAAATAAAAATGACATAGAAAAAAATTGAATGTGAGGGTTTCCAGTAATATAATTTGACCAGTGTAACAATCCAGTCTAGACTGTTGTTTGAAGACTGGAACCTTCAGAATGTTTAGCTAAATTAAATTAGCATGCAACTTGTTAGCTAAAGGGCATTTACTTTGTTACCTAAAGGCTTATCAGCTTTGGTGGCACAACTGGTTAGCTAAATGAGTAGTTATTCTGTTTTTAAGCTTAGCAGCTTCAACTGTGATACAACTGTTTAGCTAAATAGAAATCAGTCCACTCCCGTGACTAGAGGAAGTGTGGAACAACGTTTAGCTAAATAAAAATGATTTTACTCCCAGGATGAGCAGTTTCAATGGTAGCACAACTGTTAAGCTAAATTACTAGACACTCTGCTTTCAAACTGAGAAGCTTCAATAGTGCCACAATTATTTATCTAAGTGAACTAAATCCTAGCAAGAATCATATTTTACCAAATAATCCCTAAGAATTGTAAATCCATTTTATTTTATAAATTGGTTTTCTATGAGATAGACCTGCAGGTGGTATTTACTGTCGCTCCATCCAATATGGCTCCAAACAATCCCATTCTTGGCCTGTCGATAACTGATAGACTCTGGATGAAGAGACTCGGTAGCGTATAACTCCAAAAGTCTGATTCAACTTCACTTCTGGTCTCACAATCCATTGTGTTATAAACCTGTCCCTAACACTGAATTCACATTAAACTGAGAATAAATCCACATCTCAGCGACAACAATTACTCTGTGAATGTGTAACATAACCTCTTTTTGCTATTTCATACCCAATTATTGTACATGTATTATATGGACATAAATTCGATTGTGTTCATGTCTTAGGATATGGAGGTCCTGAGAGAAGAAACTTTAACATAAATCAGAAAAAACAAAATACACACTGTCAATAATATTATTTTAGTGAAGAGAAATAAATCTAAGCTATGGTGAGGAACTCTGTCATGGGTGAATAAAATAAGTAAAGGAAAATATGTAATATTTAATATTTTGTTTATTACTGCTTTAGGTTGGTACCAATGGTGACAAAAGTAAACCTCCTAAAATGGTTGATCTAGAATGACTGACTTTGCCCTTGGATTTACCTAATATCCTTCTTGGGTATATACCTTAGTGATCAATTAGCTTTTCATTCAATTTTTCATAAGATTTGTGCAAACAAGAATTGCTGGAACAAGAAATTAAATGGTTTGGAAACACTATAAATTATTGTAAATATTGAAATAGAGTAAATATTGTTTCTGAAATAGAGTAAGTCAATGTCTGACTGTAAAACGTTATTCTCTGCCACATATTGTACTTTATGATCCAAGTCAACAAAATAATATTCTTAAACAAGTATTTTCGATACACTTACTGCATAAACAGCTCCAAAGAGTTATTACTTTCAAGCAAACTATGTGCAAAGGTTAAATTTGTCAATTGTTGAGATGACTGTAATCATAATATCTCTCCCAGGGATTGTACAAGCCACCACTGACTCTTCCCGTTAAGATGAATAAGGTTACTTTAGTGTGGTAAAACTGGAGTATGAAATCTCTATTCCTTAAAGAAACCGATTTTAATATAACATTGTTAAGACATAAGTGTGTTATGATTTTAAATCCTAACAAAACCCACTCTAATAAAAAATAAAAATCTACAAAATTAACTACTGTAGTGTATATCAATATTTGTAAAATCTTTAAACCATTACAAAAAAATTAAACATTCTCCATACTATATAATAAAAGAACAATTGACCGGTTGTGGACTTACTATAAAACGATGAACTTGGCTAACAATTTTCTCAGCCGATACAGATTTGAAGCAGTCAAGTAACGCCTGGGAGGACTTGTGAGGGCAGCCAATGAGTGTTGCTAACTTCTCTGTATAATACCTGTGGCGGGCTGGGCTAGAGTAAGCCCACGGACACAGAGCACACCCACTCTGAGAGATTCCTCGGTGAAATAGACCTTTAAAACAAGAAGTACAAAATAATACAGTCTCCCTAATGGAATGATTATTTTATCCAACTTGAAGTTATTTGTCAACATTATAGATTGGCGTTGCTCCTCACTTAAACTGAAGCATACACCTTATGAACACTCATCTAAAGCAGGGATTACCAAACTGGGGGGCGCGAGTACAGTTGGAAATAAAGTATGAGATGAAGCTATAACATGAGACCAGTGAAAATGCAAGTTCATCCATCTCACTAACAGACTAACTTCTTGTTGTCTTACTATTGGTTCTTTCCCTAGTAAATCAAAAGTTAAAATGTTATATCATGTTCCTTGTGAAAGTAGACATTTTTTTCAATGTACTACTTGTATTTTTTCATATGCCCAAATATTTCATACAATTTATTGTGTAGGTGTTACTAAAAAGTTTTTAAACCCCTGATCTAAAGAATGTTTGTGACAAATTTATCAATAAGACAGATCCTTCAATAAATTAAAGAACTGTTCCTAATTTAATTGTGTCAAGTAATCTTATTATTTCAAAATATTTTTCTCACTATTTTAAGTTTGTAATCCAACTGTCAATATTGGTGTATTGTAAGTGGGTTTTTTATTCATTTTGATTCAAACAAACAGCATATATAATTATATGACATGACGTACAGCCTTATATGTTTTGTGATAACTTTTATTGTTAGTATTTCACTTAATTGTTTACAGGAAAACAAGAGTAAGTAATGATTTTTAGGTGGGGTAAGACATTTTTCCATGTGATAGATTTTTTTTTAATATATAGTAGAGGCTGATCTCCTTCTTAACCTTATTCTGCCCATTCCTCATAGACTATTGATCTTTGCAAGGAACTTATACAGACAGAGTAAGGGGGCGAATCAGTACAGTAGAAGGTGAATATTACTGATAAATCTTCCAGTCTAGGCCGGATTCAAACCAGCGCTAACTCTAACTCAAGCTCAAAGTCCTGACGCCTTAGACCGCTCGCCCATTAGTTTTGCTGTTTCAAATTTTTGACATACATTGAAGGTATATAATATTTAACGAATTATTATTTCCACTGGAAACCCAACGTTTCTTTTAGCTGGCTTAGGCCTAAAATAAAACAAGAATCTTACTTTTTATTTACTTATCATTAAATTGTAAAGTAATAACTTTTTGCCAAATTTAACATAATTAAATTGAAAAATAAAACATTTTCAATAACAGCAACCAAAGTAATTAGAATCTTTCTTATTGAAATAATCTGTTTCTAACTATATACAAATGCAGTGCCAAAATATAAAAGTATGGTAAACAACCTGGGGAAGATCTGAAGTGAACTTTGAATAGCATAAATTCAACTTGTTTCTAAACCTCTTGCCTAACTATCCACAAGTGTGTTTATTTAACTGATTTCAGTAGTTCTTGAGTTTATTCAAATCTAACAGGCTTATTAACTTAAAAATATTTATTTTATTTTGGAACTGAATAAAACTAAAACACTGAAAATAATGCACGATGTTGTTTGAACAAAATAATGGACTGTAATGAATTGAAATTATTCTAACAATACAGAGAAAAAACATATTGAAATGTACAAACAGCTGATAACTTGATATCTTTGACATTACATTAAAAATTGATATTATTACTATATACATTCTTCCGGCAGGAAATTAGTGATTGTCTTTATCGGTGGGAAGTTTAATGATTTTCACAACTGGTCTTCTAAATATTCCTTTTATAGTTTCCAAGTCCACCGATCTAACTGTATTGTGTTTGTCAGGATAAATTTGGTTAACTATTGCAATTGGGTATTTCATTGGTTGCACATTGTCTTCTTTGATTAAAACTACATCTCCAACTTTGATATTTTCTTGTTTGGTTTTCCATTTTTGCCGTTGTTGAAGGGTGTGCAAATATTCAACATGCCATCTTTTCCAAAAGTCTCTTCTCAGTTTTTGAACTAGTTGCCATCTTTTATTGTAGTTGATACTGCGTATTTGATTTCTCACATTACCAACAAGCCAATATTTTTGTCTCACATCATTCGTGATAAATTGAATCCCTGCATGGAAATACTTTTCATGAGTATGAGTTAAATAAGTTTTTACAAATGAGTGATTTGCAGGTAAAATAATTTGATGAGTTTTGTTGTAGTGTAGGTTCGAATTTTGGATCCGGCCACCAACTCTCAAGATTCCATGTTCATCAATAAAAGGATTCAAACTTAAAAGTTTGCTGTTCTTTTTTACTCTTCCTTTATCTTGTAAATTTCTCATATCATCTGGAAAGCTCAATTGTTGAATATGTTTCACAATGCATCTGTGTGCGTCTTCCAGTTCATGCACTGATAAAGGACCTGATATATTACACCTTTTGATGTTTTTTAAGTATCTCATGCAGTAAGCTGTTACTCGAATAGTTTTTGTATAAGAATTAAATTTGAGATACCATTCGTCTTCTTCTTCTTTAGTTGTTAAAGCACATTTAATTGTTCTTGTTTCAGGAATTGTATTTGAATCGAAACAATAATTTTCAAGATCATTCTTGTTGTTCAACGCTTGAGGTTCAGAAAGCCATTGAGGGCCTGACCACCATTTCTGTTCTTTTGTGAGTTTTTCTCCTGAAATTCCTCTTGATGCAATGTCTGCTGGGTTTTCTTCCGATTTAACGTGTTTCCATTGAGAAATGTTTGTTAATGCTTGTATTTGAGATACTCTGCTACTAACGAAGGTTTTCCACTTCATAGGATCTTTAGATATCCAAGCTAAGACTACAGTTGAGTCCGTAAACAGGTATGTATTTTCAATTGGTAGATAAGGTTTGATCTTTGCTACCATCTTCGCTAATAATAGCGCTCCACATAGCTCTAGTCGTGGAATTGTACTCTTCTTTAAGGGGGTGATTTTTGATTTTGCCATGATTAATCTTACTGTTGTTTGTGTTGACGAGACACTTCTCATGTAAAGTACTCCTGCAGATGCTTTCTCCGAAGCATCGCAAAATCCTACTAAATCATGTGTTGCATTTTGTTCAAATGAAATCAGCGGTCTGGGAATGGTGATATTTTTGAAATGTTGAAGTCCGTTTCTATGTTGATGGAAGTCGTTTGCTATTTGCTGAGGAACCTCGTCATCCCAACTCTTGCATTGTGACCAAGTGTCTTGAAGGATTAATTTTGCTTTTGTAACTGCTGGACATAAAAATCCTAAGGGATCATAGAGTTTTGCTACTTCTGATAAAATGATTCTCTTCGTCAATGGTGTAGGTATATTTGTCACATTCAATGAATATAGATATGTATCATGGTGAGGATTCCATTGCATTCCTAAAAGATTAACAGTATTGTCCTTGGACTGAATTGATACTTCAGTTTGAGACTGATCGCTGATAAGCTCTTTTGAATTTGATGACCACTTTCTTAGGTTGAATCCTGATCGACTCATTACATGTTCTAAATCCTGTTTTATTTGCTTAGCATTTTCAATTGTATCTGCGCCTGAGATAAGATCGTCAACATAAAAATCTTCTTTTAAAATTCTACTAATTTCTGGATACTGCTTCTTGACGTCATCTGCTAGTTGATGTAAGCATCTGATTGAGAGGTATGGGGCACAAGCAGTTCCATATGTGACTGTACAGAGATCATAAGATTGAATATGTTCTGAAGGATTTGATCTCCAAAGAATTCTCTGATAACATTGATCTTCTGGTGTTATTAAAATCTGTCTGAAAAACTTCTCAATGTCTGCAGTAAAAACACACTTGTGTAGTCTGAAACGTGTAAGTAAGGATACTATGTCTGATTGTAACTTTGGGCCAATGTACAAATGATCGTTTAAAGAAGTGCCACTTGTAGTTTTAGATGAACCGTCAAACACTACTCTGACTTTAGTTGAAGTACTACTAGGTCTGTATACTGCATGATGTGGTAGGTAATAGTTGTGATTCATCATACTTGTGTCACTGTTTGGGGTAGGTTTCATGTGATTTAACTCAATGTACTCATTTATGAATTGATCATAAGACTGTTTCTTGTTTTTATCTTCCTCAAATGAACTTTCTAAACGTTGGAATCGTTTTAATGCAATATGATATGAGTCACCTAAACTTGTGATAGAGGGTTTGAATGGCAAATGAACACAAAATCTGCCCGATTGATCTTTTGAATGTGTATTTATGAAGTGATCCTCACATATTATGTTTTCATCTGTACTAGCTGGTGAATCCTGTTTGTAACCAACATCCTCAGAATTCCAAAATTTCTCCATTAAAGTATTTAGACCATCATCATGTCTGATAAACAGTGTTTTGACTTTATTTGAAGCTGTTTTGACATCTGCTGATGAGATTTCACCTATCAATAAGAATCCTAGTTTTGTATTGATAGCACAAGGGGTTCCTGGTGGACCTCTGATTACTCCATCTATTAAAAGTGATGAATAGATATCAGCACCAAGAATGATATCGATGCTGCTTGATTGAAAGAAAAATGGATCAGCAAGTTCAAGGTTGTTTATGTGTGTCCAATGATCAAATGATGATGAAGACAATGAGGTGATACTGGTAAGCTTTCTCAATATGAAAGTGTTGACTCTGATTGCTTCTTGTTTTGTGCGCAACAAACAAGTTGTAAGGCCACGTGTGTTACCAACATGAGTATGACCAACACCTTGTACTTGAACATTACATGATTGTATTTTCAAGTTGAGTTTTTGAGCACAATGCTCTGAAATGGAACTTGCCTCACTACCAGGATCAATCAAAGCACGACATTTCTGAAAGTCGCCTTGAAAGTCTTGAATTTCAACGATTGCTGTTGAAAGTAATACTCTTTTTACATTATGAACACCTGTTGATAATATTTTTGGGTTTGCTGCTACACTGTCAGTAGATTGTTGTGCTACTGAAATCGTTGAGTCTTGTTTGTCACTTTTCAACGGTTGTGAAAATGGTGAATCTAAGTTAGTTACTGAATGTGTTGAATTTGACTTCTGTAAATGCAATAAGGTATTATGGGGCTTTGAGCAAATTTTACATTTTGAACCTTTGCAAGCTGAAATAACATGACCAGCTGACAGACAATTGAAACATCTGTGAAGTTGTTTCACCTTTTGGATTCTGTCATTTGTGTTGAGTTTCAAAAACTCATTGCAACTGAATAACTCATGAGAGTTTTGACACATAGGACATGAGACACACTTAACCCGATTTACTTCAGTTGTGTGTAGACCTAGACCTGGTTTCATTGCTGAATTGCTTTGATTAGTCTTGAAGTTAAAACTAGATTTTACTTTATTGACACTGCTAGCATCTAGTGCATGTATGTATTGTTTTAAAAATGTTTCAAACTCTGAGAAAGAAGGGGGTTCAACTGACGTGCTACTTAACTCCCATTTAGTTCTCAAGTCTTGATCAAGTTTGGAAGCTAACATGTAAACTAACAAAATATCCCACTCTTCAGTTTTGTAACCAAGGCTATTTAGAGCTCGAATGTTCACATTTGCTGTATCTAGTAACTGTTTAATGTTTGCTAGTGATGAAGCATTTGGTAATGAAAATAATGCATTTAAATGAGCATTGACTATAAGTTTTTTGTTTGAGTATCTTTCTTTTAAAATATCTAAAGCTACATTGTAGTTAGGTTGTGTCAAGGGCAAGGATGAGATGAGACTGAGTGGTTCTCCCTTTAAACTAGATTTCAGATAGTAAAATTTCTGAATTTCTGCCAAATCATTGTTTTTGTCGATAGTTGAGTTGAAAAGATCAAAAAAAGATGTCCAATTTTCAATTTTACCCTCAAAGGTTGGTAAATTAATTTTGGGCAGTACTACTGTGTCATTTTTCCTACTGAAGCTAAATTCTTTGACTGATTGGTTTGATGGGGTTGAATTCAATTTATTTGAATTGTTTAAAATGGTGTCGAATTCAGATTTTAGTGAATAGTAATTATCTTCAAACTCAATAAAATTTGTATCTGTATCATCTGAAGCTATGGTATCAATGCTGGATTGTACTTCACAAAATTCCAAGTAGAGTTGTTCGAGTTTTGAGTCTCTTACCTTAATGTCTGAAATTGCTCCATTTTCTACATCAAAATTACTTACAAAATTAACCATCTGTGTAATGGAAGCTTTTAGTCTGCCTCTTTTTGCTATTAGAATTTTCAAATCTTCCATTGTTTATGTTTGGAAATGTGCTGAAATAAATAACTATGAAGTATTGTTTTTATGATTAAAAACAAAACAAAACAAAAAATGATTGCCTTTTTGACTGAAACAAAATAATATCCTTTGCTCGAAGGACCAAATGGAAATGAATAAAACTAAAACACTGAAAATAATGCACGATGTTGTTTGAACAAAATAATGGACTGTAATGAATTGAAATTATTCTAACAATACAGAGAAAAAACATATTGAAATGTACAAACAGCTGATAACTTGATATCTTTGACATTACATTAAAAATTGATATTATTACTATATACATATTTCTTATTGAGTATTTATGTTAAATATTACATTATTAAACTGATTGTTGGAAAAATTAGCACCCCATTGATAAAATATAAAACAAGATCAGATCAAAAAGAAAAGCATCTTTTGGCATAAATTACAAACATCTTCAAGTACTACCTAATATAAAAAATTAACTTGTGAAACAAAGCCACAACAAAACATTAAGATAATCTTGTCGAAAATAAAAGCACTTCAAAATATTGAAAGTAAACATAGATTCTCCTAAAGGGCAAATAATGAAATTAAAAACTACATTACTAATGTAGAAGGTATCAGATTAAAAAACAACTTTTAGGGTCTTATTACTGGTCACTAAAGAGGAGGACCCACGTGACAGCTCTATATTCTCACTCTTAGAAATACACATTATAAATTGGAGATTATTCAACTCCAATTGATCCCGTCAGTGTGTTGGTGAGGGATCTGTCAGAGACCCAGCAGTCCCGTACCTTTGGTGACGTTGGGTTGCCAAAGCGACTGCCCACCCTTTTACACTGTAGATGGCTATTCTTTCATATGTTTGAAACTTTTGATACTTCTAGTTAATCTCAAAAGGTGTGACTGTAGAACTCTCAAGGACGAGTTTTTAATGCTTTTAACACTGTTTTTAACTGTTCATAAGACTTCATTATAATATTTTCACTATTTTACCATATAATTGTTGTCAAAGAAAAATGTTTATTAATTCTAACTCAAACAGATTTTCCATTCTCTGCTGTTTTAAACCTGTCAACCTAACTTAATTACATAAATTTTAGTGTAACATGGACTCTGTAACCATTCTTGATAAATGTCAAACAGAGATATTATTGATTGATTGATTATGGAGCTTACTATATTGGGCCGTTGTGTTGTGTAACCCAATCTCTTCTCAAGCACTCACAGTACCTGATAACTAAGTTGTCTACATGCACAGAACGGATTGTTTTGTTCTTTTTAAAATTTCTACCAATGAAACATCACAATTGATGGTGATAATCTTGACAAACTAACATTTAATATGAGGTATATTTTTAAAGTAAGTCCCATTTTGAAATGAAACAAAAACCAGATGACTTTTAGTAACAAAGTTGTTTTGATAAGGCCAATACCTTAAACTATATTTCACCGTAATTTCCATCAATATTGAGACACTTGTCATATTGTTAAACCAGCACCTTTCTCAAAGAAACCTGCCGCCTGATTGGATAACCACTGCAGCATGGTTTTTACATCGTCAGTGTCATCGTGGTATTAATCTCCCAGATGCTTCTTCAGGTTTAAAAATGAATTGAAGACAATGATCACAAGATCGGGACTGTATGGTAGATAATCAATTTGTTCCCAGCCAAATGATCGGATCAGTTCTTGTGTTTGATTTGCCATCTATAAAATTACTAACTATTTGCATACCATCCCATCACTCATTATGTTTTCTACATAACCTTCTAGATCTCACACTGAATTTCAGTTGCTTTTACAACTTTAGTGATAAGACAACCTATCACAGCCCATACTTCGCAGTTGGTAGCATTTTCAACCGAATGAGGTATTTTAAACATCGATAAACAACCTTAAACACTGTCCAATGAATCCATAATGGCGGCTGTTGCTTGCCAACAGATAGTGGTATACAGTGTACATGTGCCGAATGCCGACCGCATTGCTACAACGGCAGAATTCCAAAATGGTTCTACTTTAAAAACATGTCTCGTTTTGTATAACCTTAATTATAATAGAATTCTTAAAAACAAAAATATGCAAATAAGATAGAAACAGAGAAATCGTGTAAGAATGGCTGCATCAAAGTATTAACTATAGAAAAGAACAGACATATCAAAATAATGCATTTTTTGTAGCCATGCGCCTGAGCTGATGTCTAACAGTGATTGATCTAAAATAAGCACTTGGTCAACAGTTTTCCGTACTATTAACTCAGTATTGGTCACTTCGGCTTGTGCTGGAGAGAGATATAGAGAGGGTTGAAGAGAGACAGAGAGGGAGAGAGAGACCGCTAGCACTACCTCTGAAGTTGGAACAAGAATTACTCTCATAGGACAGGAATCCTGGCTTCACAGGTCCCATACGAGTCTCCTTGTTTCTTTAGTTTATGTTCAAACGTTGAACATACATTTTTAAGTATATTTTGTATTTTTCTCTTGGTGATGACCAAACAAGAAACAATTAGCATCATTACAGATGCTGTCAAAGTTGCTAAGCCAGTTCATACATGTATGGCATACCCTGGTGCCTTAACTATCGCACACACTTGCCACTCAAGTTGTATAAGGACCTTTTGTGATCTAACACAGTCCCTTTCCCTAAATAATACAAAATTCCTGCATTCTCTATTGAGTCAAAATAGGTAACAGATAATTCTATACAGATAAATGAATATGTCTTAAATAATAATACATTAAATGTACAAAGTATTCTTGTTCTTAACTTAGTACTGACACTTGAGACATGAAAATCAAAATATCTTGAAGACGTAAATGAAATAAGTTGCCTATTGATTGTTACTCAATGAAAGTAAAGTTGTTTTTTTTTTCTGTTTAATAACTTCTCAAATATCCTAAATATAGATGATTCTGGTATTGATCACTAATTAATTGATTTGGAGGGGAAAACATTAAAATTAATATATAGAATATAAAACATATAAAGAATCATAAAACATTGATACACCTTTCTGTTTTTGAGATGTAAATTTAAAAGTAAAAAAAAGCAGTTACAAGGATAATCAAGGTGATTCGGATACTTTAAATATGATATTTGTGATTCTAAATGAACTAGAAACAATAACCAAGAGATCTAATCAGAGAGTTCAGAGACACCCTGTATATAATAAATATTCAGTCAGAGTTGACTATGGTCGTACCAATTATAAAATTATTAAAATAGTTTTTCTTAAAAAATTATAACCATCAATAATAATTCGTCTTTAAGAACAGGTAAAATATGTTAAGTCATTCTTGTTTAAAAAATAGTTTATCGTCAACATCCTGGATGCTACAGACCAGTGTCACTACTACCAAAATTGTAATTGAGAGACTTGTACACATTTGACAGTCTCCTTGATGACACCAACATGATAGTTTATCGTCAACATCCTGGATGATACAGACCAGTGTCACTACTACCAAAATTGTAATTGAGAGACTTGTACACTATTTGCACAATCTCCTTGATGACACCAACATGATAGTTTATCGTCAACATCCTGCTACAGACCAGTGTCACTACTACCAAAATTGTAATTGAGAGACTTGTACACTATTTGCACAATCTCCTTGATAACACCAACATGATATTTTATCAAGTAGGTCAACAATAACTGCAGCTATTGATTGTTGTATCACCAATTAAACAAGGCTTTGGTAATATTTATGGATCCAATCCAATTATTTGATAGCACAGTACATGATAATTGCTCAATATTCTTACATATTTGAGAAAAAAGAAAAAAGTAAAGATATAATGTTTTACATATATTTTACTAATTGTATTTGAAACTAATATATGCACTAAAAAAGCATACAAATTTATATCTACTAAAAATATATTAACGTGGATACCACATGACTCAGTCTTAGGATCCTTACATTTTGGTTGTTAAATAAAAACGAGGTTCGGTACAAAAGACAAGAAAATAAACTTTGCTTATACACTGACAATGCTGACATAATTATAAAGGGAACACCCTAAATTAATTAATGTAATGTTTCAAACTTTACCACTCAAATAAATTCCTTAACCTAATAAAACTAAATGCATTCCTTTTAAAACGTGTGTGAAATGTACTGATAAATTTAAAGTTGGTAGCATTGGTAATCATGGTATTGCGGAGGGAGGAGATATAAAACTTAGCTCATAGTTTGATAGTTTGGTCTGAATATGTGCAAACTGTAAATAAAGGATTACCTTCCAATATTTATGCTTTATGACAAAAGGCAACATTTTGCATTCAAATCAGTCTAATACATTTATTTTCGATTGCTACATTCATATTTAATTGTGATCTGAAATGCAACAGTGAATCATGATTAGCAATGACCCTCTCAGCTACAATGCAATGTTCTCTCAGCAGACTGCATCTACAATATCACTACATATGTGCAGAGATAGGCGGCTAAAAAACATAATATGAATGTATCAATTATATCCCTTGAACTGTAAATATTACAAATATTTAGACAACCTGTTAACAGTTCAAATTTGATGTAATTTTTATATTTTTCTCTACATGTTTCCATAAAATACAGATATTTTGTTCATGATAATAATTTTGAAAAACTAAAAAAATACAATTTTTTAAAATTATTATCTTCAATAAGATATTTTTGTATTTACCTGAAGATGGTATTTTATACCAAAACAGGTTGTTACACCTGAAAAAATTTGCTTGTAATATCTGATTTTTCATTAGACTGCCCAAACCACGATTTGGTAATGTAAACAAATGAAAAATGATGTGTCAGCCAAACTCATAGAAAATGTAACAATCAACATGGATCCAAAAAATGTTTTAAATTTTAATAGGAAAATAACGTGTTTTCTAAAATCTCTTCTCCACTTTTAAATACTAATGTATTCACTTTAAATTACACTAGTTTCATGTAAATAACCTAAATAATAAAATTGATCTATTACATGAACTTATAATATTATGTTTTTGCATATGAATTAAATTTAAAATGTTAATATATAAAATACAAATGATTTGAACATTTCAGCAAACTCAGAAACACAAAATCCAAGTCCATGGGATCAAATATAAGCCAGTAATACTCATAAAAACAAAATGACACAAAAACAAGTGTACAGTACTTAATGGTTTCTAAAAATACAAAAAGCTATAAAAAAGTATACAGGCTTGACGTAGCTGAGTAAAAGTATACAACAACTGTTTCGACACCATCAATAATAATCATGAATAATAATTAATAAACTGAAAAATAGTTGACAAAAAGCTAAAGTACTGAATTAGTAATAAACACTCAAGCTGCAATAAATGAGAATCTTGATTCGTCAGTTGTTGAATAAATACGAAATCTGGATAACAACTCTGAAAGACACTGTTGTTAATACATTTCTAGAATAATCAATAAAGCAAGAATAACCTTCATATCTCATGGAATTTAAGAACAATGCTATTGCAATAATCATATAGTAATCATTCTTCAAAATCTAACAAAAATATAATTTTTAATATTACTTAATTACCTTTGCTTTGTGGTGATAATAAAAGAAGACTCACGCTTGCTCCTCCAGCACTCTCTCCAAAGATGGTGACAGAGTTTTTATCACCTCCAAACTGCTGGATATTTTGCTGGACCCAGCGTAAAGCAGCCAGCTGGTCCTTCAGACCCAGGTTTCCAGGCAGAACTGAATCTCCAGTGGATAGAAAACCTATAACAAGGGTCATTTAATCACTCAAAAGATTGAAAATTTTTATCTAAGCAGTATAAATTCAAACACTATCGTTATTTTCCAGTGGGGACTGCTCCTGGACCAAATATCCTGATTAAATAAATCGTGAGTAAATAATTTGTCAATTATTGTAACTGTAACTTAACGTAGACTAAATAATAGTTTTATTTTCAGCCTTGACCAAGCTTCCTGTTTTATCCAATATTCTGGAGCTGTAAAATACTTATTAAAATTAAATATTAATCTATGCTTTATATTAAAAATACTTCTTTTCCAAAATTACAAAGTCAGCTCATACTCTGACCGTGTTAAGAATTAATGTGGGCAATTACACTACATTACCTGTGAGGTTGAATAATAGATTATGTTTATTGATAAGGTCATAAATATATGGTTATGCCTGGATGCTATTTCCATGTCTACTTAGTATAATTATTTTGTTTACCTTAAAAGAACAAATATAAATAAATAAGTTTATAAAATAGTTTGTTGCAAATAAAACCAGTACACATTATAATTCACACACTTTTAAATAGCACTTATTACAGTTGATTTTTTCAAATGCTGTGTTAAAGAAACATTAGTGTGCACAATAAACCAAATGTTTACAGTAATAACAAACAAATCCAACCTCACAGGCAATTTAGTATATTTTTTCACGTTTATTCTTAACATCGTCAGACTATAAGTGTGCATTCTCCTTAAGTACCGTACGTACCTAACGGACCCAGCCTGTAGTTGATGGTTACGAGAACAACATCCCTATCTAGGAGCAGTTCGGGTCCATAGTTGATTGAGTTTCCTGATCCTCCAGCATAGCTTCCTCCGTGGATAAAGAACATAACTGGTAACCGCTTCTTTTGTGATAGCTGAAAATGAGAAATGACTACATTTGAAGAGTGTTGAGGGTGAATTTTTTTTATATTTTGCCTTTAATAAGATGTCTAAACAATTTTAAGAATGTAAAAACTAATACGTTGTAACAAAAGCTAGTTGCAATGTTTAAATGATTAGGAACCTCTCCTTGAAATAATTATTTGATTTCTTACAGACCACTTAAAAGAATCTTTTTCTCAAATCATAAAATTAAACTACAGTAGTGTTTAGGTTAAAGAGTATATTGCTATTTAATGTTATTGTAATAATTTTTAAAGTGCACCAAGTAAATTTAAGCCCTGGGATGGAGTGTACGTTTGTGAATTATTGAGTTAGTAAAAAACAGAAAGTGTCTCCCGTCCAGTACTAGTTTAAATTTAGATTTTTAATAAAAATAAAATTCATATTATCTTATCTTCTAAAATTGTGTTATCAGTCCACCAAACAGTATGTATTGCCTGCGTTATACAGTACGTATTGCCTGCGTTATACAGTATGTATTGCCTGCGTTATATAGTACGAATTGCCTGCGTTATACAGTACGTATTGCCTTCGTTATACAGTACATATTGCCTTCTTTATCTGTGATACAACCCTTGTCCTGCCCTAGTTCATGTCTTTTGCCGTATCAAGTTATTAAATTATTACCGAACTTTATTGATAGCAATGATTATTGGTGAGTTTTTTTTTTTTTTAACTTCACTCGCCAGTTAACATGGGCCTATAGGCCTGTACATCAACTTTATTCAACTAGTGAAGGGATTCGAACCTTAGACCTTACCCTCCGCAGTCTGAAGCCTTATCCTCTGAGCCAACACACCGGCCTCATATTAATTATTCAAACTATGACGGAAAAGTCTTGAAAATGTGCAATTGCTCTTGTGAGTAGTGGCTTTATCAAATGTTCCAATTTTCTGTCGTTATTTCACTCGCTATGTACAAACTTATGGTATTAGACACATAACATAAAAGTAACAAACAAAAAATGGAAATGTGAAATATTCAAGGAGGAATCTGCTTCCTCAACTTTGAATAAGAGTAATGATAAACTAAAACCATCCGGACACACTTCATGCGATGGACAGTAAAAAGAATTCGAGCATCATTCTAGTGAAAGGCCACATTGATTCACTGTGATAGGAGTTTAGTAAATTAAACATTAGATGTGTGGTGATTGAAGAAGGACAGCTCAAATTTGGGTGTGAGTCACAGCCTTAAGTTAGTTCAGGAGCTTCCTCAGTGGCAGGCAATAATGTATATCAAAGTGAGGCAGTTACAGTTGATTGTGGAGTGGTCCAGGCTTTAAATTTGAGTCATGTATTGTTTTTAGTATATATCAATAATATAACGTAGCGAGACTAAAATTACAAGGGAAAATTATTTTGTTTGCTGAGAACACCTCCATTTCCTGCATTTTTGATCAGGATAATAACTGGGTTTTAATGCCTTCAGCGATTCAATGCTGGTGAAAAAGTGGCTAGACCAAAACATTCTATCTCTCAACATTTAAAAACTAAATTCATTACATTATGCATAAGTCCTTTTACTGATAACAGATTTCAACAGTTAAGAAATCAAAAATGAAATGTAGAAGTCATATAAATACCTTGATATATTTTTCGATTATAATTTTAAATGGGCTAACCATATTGATTATTTAAAAACTAAAATTAGAAAATATAAATGTGCCTTTAGGAAGGTTTTAAACTATAAGAAAATGAAAATTGTTTATTTTGCTTACACACAGTCAAATTCATCTTTTGGTGCTGTTTCTTGAGGGTAGCTTTCATAAATATGTACTTCAACCATTTAATGACATAAAAGAATAAATTCTTAAGATAGATTTTAGAAAGTGTAAGAAGTATCCTACTAAAGCTCTTTTCAAGGAATTATCAATACTATTAATACTTAAACTTTAGATAAAGAGCCTTTTGACATACATTTTCAAACATTTCCATGCTATGTTTTTTGCCATATCAGTCAGTTTTCACTACCAATCCCTTTCATATAACAAATATATTATTCAGAAATATAAATAAAAAAAATAACAAACTTTAAAGCTTTTTGAAAGTTTGAGGAGACAGGTCTGTCATCATGACAGGTCAACTCCATTATAATAATTAATATTGTAATCATACAAGATATAAACTGTGAGCCTACTCACAGCCTATCTGCTCATGTAGACTCATTACCCTCATTATACGTAGGAATAATTATATACTGTAATATTGTTATTTGGTAAATTATTTGGTATTACTTTTTTAGGCATTATATTTATTATTAATTTGATTTTCTGGCAAGTAATGTATTTCTCTTGACTAATGAACATGTACTTAATTCATTGTATTATGTAAATTTTTTGGGAATAAAAAATTTAATTTGATTTGTGTTTTTTTTTAAAAGAACATGGTGGAAAGGGCAATCATGTGTCACATGTAGTAGGGTGCTGGGCGGACTTATAATAAATGTTAAGTGAAGGGTGGTTAAATGGAAATTAAATAAGTGTCGGGATATTTAGATTAGAGATTGTATTTATTAATCCACAATCACCTAAAACAAATTTTAATCACTGCTATGAGATTTCACAGACTTTATTACTTGTATACTTTATGTATATGTGAAATCTTGATAACTCAAATCTCAAGAGCAAGTAAAACGCTCCAAATCAATCTAAATTTTAAATTATATAGACTAAATTATACAAAATGTAATAATTATTCCAAAAAGCTCAATTTACATAAAAATTGCCATAATTAATCCAAAACTGGTTCCACAATTCATCTTACTTAATTAACATGAATTGTGGAACCAGTAGGATCATGGATTTAACATAATTCCATGATCCATAGAACTAAAGTACGTATATCTGTAGCAGGGGGAGAGGGCATTTTATAAAACATACATAAGAGTGTCTACATACATATTTTCCTGTCTAAGTCGATTAGGAGTTTTATTAATTCTATGTCCATTTTACAATTTAACTAACATCAATTTGAACTGAGATTACGTTCATCTCTATAAAGTTATAGTAATAAACTCTGCTTTTATCTATTAATGAAATTTCTATATTAAACTATTAGCTAACCAAATGAGTTTACCAAGGAATAAGATACAAATTATGAAATATCATTAGTGAGCAGCATTACATTGGAAAACAATTTAAGCAAAATAACCGGAAAAACTTGTTCGACAAGTTCAAGATAGCAAAAAAAAAAAAAAAAATAGTTTTCTGACGTATACTTTTTAGAAGAAGGCTGAAAAGAACAGAAATCTTTACAATCATCATATCTAATGGGATAAGCAAGACAAAATACATATTGGTTTTAATCGTACGTGGTAAAATACAAATATTGTATTAAATAGGCCAGTATGGACATCAGCCTCAAATACAAACTGTCCATACAAAATACAAACTCATTGTAATCCTACTTAACATAGTTCCGAATTTTCTATATTTTCAACAGTAAACACCTTTAGTTTGGTAGTTTTGCACACATCACCAAAGAAATAGTAAGAGAAACACAAACTACCATTTCATAATAAACTGTCTGTAATTTCCTGTTACTAATTTTATTAAAAAATCCAGGAGTGTACCCAGAACATTTTTTTGGGGAATGAAACATACTCTATCTAATACAGTATCAAGCATGTTTATGTACTTATATTATCTAAAAACATATATAAATATATGTTTCATAAAGGCCTTTGAGCATAAAAAATTAAAGAAAAAAGTATTATAATAAATATTTTGCTTAACACGTTTGCTGTTGATGATACGGTTCTGCGCCATGACTGCTTGATGGTGCATGTGCATATGACGGGTCCGCGGCATGCCTGCTTGATGGTGCATGGGACTGGGCCGCACCATGCCTGCTTGATGATGCATGCGCATGGGATGGGTCCGCGGCATGCCTGCTTGATGGTGCATGGGACTGGGCCGCACCATGCCTGCTTGATGATGCATGCGCATGGGATGGGTCCACGGCATGCCTGCTTGATGGTGCATGGGACGGGTCCGTGCCATGCCTGCTTGGTGGTGCATGCTCATGGAACGAGTCCGCGACATATTGTTAGTTTTGTGTTATTGCCTCAGTATTCCGTACATTTGTTGGAGCGCTGTGATTCATTGTGAGCACTCTACAGACGTTCCCGTATTATATTTAAATATAAAATATTCAAATATGACCAAATATTTGTTGTATTTCACCACTCTTGGTTAGTGTTATTATTTATAGATTAGCAGCAAATGTATTAAAATGCACAAAGAAGATAATAGAACTACAATTTTATTGAGAGTCTGATTAATAAAATGCATAATATTTATTTAGACCTGTGCAGAACTTTGCCATGGGTGTTTCCCCTCCATATCTACCTTAAAATCAGAGGAAAAGTTATCTGCTGTACAACGCTTGAAGGCTGTGCACACTTCTGGGTTATGAATACTATAGCACAACTAAATAACCCCCATATAGGTCCAGGATTTTTTTCATTTACGGGAAGAGGATCTAGCCCCCTTATCCCCCTTTGGTACATCCCTGAAGTAAAATAGTACTAATGAACTAAAATGAGCTCTAACCTTGGGTGTGAATACGTTTAGATATAAACAGTCTTCGCTACCAGTTGTGATGTTCCGTAAACTGTCAATAAGAACAAACTGTTGGTAACATTCATTGCCCTCCTTGGATGCATCTCTGACTCCTTCCCACTCCAGAGCTGGTTGAGGACTCTGTCAAAGAAATTATTAATTGTTAAGCATAGTGTTATGGTGGATAATTTTGGTTTTATAGAAACAGCTGAAAGAAGGTAACAAAGACATAATTTAGTAGAACCGTCAATAAACCTAAATGGGAATAATTTAAATAAAATAAAGAGTACAACATTTCTGGGTCTTCAGGTCGATGAAAATCTAAGTTGGGACAACCATATAAACTATGTTATTGGGAAAATCAACTCTGGATTATATGCTTGAAAAAGAATGTCATATCTTTGCACCTTGCCAGTTTTAAAACTTGTGTATTATACAAACATTCACTCACATTTATCCTATGGTATTTGTGTTTATGGTGCAAGTACACATACAAATTTGGAAAGAATACTCTTATTGAAAAAAAGAGCAATTAGAATAATGTTAAATCTTAAATATTATGATCATGTTAGAGAACACTTTACAAACTTAGAGATTCTAACAGTGTTCGATCAGTATATTTTTGACTGCATTTTGTACATAAAAAAATAATGAAAATAAACTGACATTCCGAAAAGACATACATAGCTATAATACCAGAGGGAAAAATGAAATTCACATACCACAACATAAATTAACATTCTATAATAAAAAAACTTCTTTTACTGGGACAAAATTTATAAATAGCTTGCCAAATGATCTAAAAAATGAAGGAAACTTAAATATATTCAAAACTAAACTTAAACTTTTCTTGCTAAGCCATCATATTCACTGGATGAGTTCTCTAAAATATTAAACACTTAGTTAGCGGCTAATACCAATATGTACGGTAATAACTGTTTTTTTTGTATTAGTTTGTAGATTTGCATTGAATTGTAAACTATTGGGACACTATTTACTGTACCGATGTACACGAAAATAAAGATGATTTGATTTGATTTGATTTGAAGGTAAATTTAAAGTTATGAAAGTGTAATGGCAATTTTGATCAACTTCACTGAAAATGTTCATTTTATTTAACACTTCAAAAGTGACAAAGTTAGTATAAATAACATGACTTAACCACTAACAACATTATTTGTTATATTTGTTGTTTTCGTTAATTGATTTAAATGAGAAGGGACGGCATGGTTAGATCCCTAGACAGTTATAAGGAAGGCATGTGTACAATTACATGATTGTACTTAAATCAATGTACATTTACATTACATTCGTGTAAACTTAAAATTTAAGTTGATAATAAAGATATTTGAGTATGAAAAATTAATGAAACGCTAATAATTTGTTTTATTTTGTATCATTATTGTTTACGGTTAACATTTGTGAGTTGTGCTGTGCTTTACTACTATCATTTTTATAGAATAAAGTTTCCCAGTTATTTCTAAATGATAAGTTCTTGTTCTGTAGTTGAATTTTCAATTGTGTGCTTAGATAAATCTTAAAATAAACCCCTATGACATAAAAATGACAGTATGAAATTTCAGAAGTATATCCAAACCCAGAAGATCAGATTTTTGTTAAATATGGTATTAAATATTATTGTCGCATTTACTGTTTAACAACATTAAAAATAATTGTTGTTAAAAATGAAGATTCCAAGATTGAATTTCTTGAACAATTTTATTTATAATGCAGTGCAGGTAGAATGATTGAACTTAAAGAAATTCTTGTGTTCTATATAAATTTGATATCAACTCAACAACAAAATAAATGGTTCCAAAGAATTGGGACAAACTTTCCCCATATTAAACAATAAAAAAATCAAAACTTTGAAAATTACCAGTTTGATTCCCAAATATATTTTTTGCCATAACTAAAAAAGTAGACAAGTTAGAGACATGCAGTTTTTACTGAAATATTTTAGATTGTAATTCACATATTTTCTGAAAATGTATTCAAAATGGTTTGAGTCGTTTTTGAGAAAATTCCATTTTTTATGTTTTTTGTCCATAAAAGTAGAAAAACTAAAATTTCAAATAAGTGGGAAAAGTGGGAGATATTGGCTAAATATACCTACATACCAAATTTCATAAAAATTTATCTATCTGTTTGGTCTCCAGTGAACTGAACATATATATAAACAGACACATACGCATAGACAGAATTTTTTTTCCAAATAGCCACTTTTTTGGGTTCAGGGGACCCTAAAATGGATTTTTAGACCAACTTGTAAAAAAACTTTTTTACTTTTTTTACACAAAACTTTCTTTACACTGACGCATATGGGAGAAAGTTAGATTAATAAATTTGTAACAATTTATTACAAACAATTTAATTTTTTACAACTACGTTTTTTAAACATAACTAAAGGGATTAAGACGTTTTTAATTTTTTTTAAGTGTAAAAACATTTATAATTTAAAAAATGAATTTTTTAAAATTAAAAACATCTTAATCCCTTCAGTTATGTTTTGAAAACGTATTTATAAAAAATTTAATTTGTACTTTGAATGTTTTTGTCTTATAGTTAATTTAAAATCAGCTAAATTTGCCATTTATAAATTTGGGAATAATTTTTTATTCTTACGTTATAACCACCCTTATACATTTTAATTTAATCCACTTAATATAACACTGTTCCATTACTCTTTTAATGTTTGATCATCAATGTTTAGATATATTCTATCATTGTACTGCAAGAAGACATACAAATGTTTTGGTTTTAGTGTAAACAGATTTTAATGAAATAGTACTGGTTTTCACCATAAAATTATAAATGATTACCAGCTATTTTATTCTACAATACTAATGATTCGTGAATAAGAAATTCAAAATTCACAGTAATCTTATTGATGTGCGATCTTATTCCAGTGTTGGTCAAAATATTCTAAAACTATCATTATAAATATTTTTACTAAAAATGTATGGAGGAAAAATATTTAACTTAACATCTTTTTTTAATGACACTTAAGTAATACTTTTTAAACTCTATACAACTTAAAAATTATTGAGATTTTACTTAAATAAAGGTCACATTAATGTATGGGAGCTAAATGAAGCAAGAAAATAAATCAGGGTTTTAAATACTATACCTAGGTACTTTTTGGAAATTGACACCTTTATTTTTGGATACCCTTAAAACAGTTTTAAAATGTCTTTATTTATGAAAATATATCTTTATCTTTAATTTTCAGATATTACATAGTGTAAAAAGATATGTAATCACATTTAAACTATTTTATTTATTTATTTATTATATATTAATACTTAAATATTAATTTATATTTTTTTGATTTTATTATTTAATTATTAATATATTTATTTAATATATTAACCATATTCGCCCATATCTTGACGATCGGCGTCTTATGAATAAATAAAAAAAATAAAATAAATAATTGATATCCCAGATTTTAAATTAAAGTTTAAATAATTTAAGTTGTTATTAATATACTAATTTTGATATCACTTTCAGAGCAAATACACAATAGTTCCTGATATCAATAATGATATCCCAATATGTCAAAGAAAGAATATCTCATTATATGTCTTTTACAATGTTTTAACAATTAAAATAATTTCTTAGAAAAATAAATACTCGTATTTTCAGCCAATTCTAACTTTAGATAAAATGTTATTTAGTGTTGTGACATTATTAATCCAACCTTAAATCTGAGTTGACCAGTTGGTGGAGCAGCATACGGAATGCCGAGGAAGCCAGATACTTGTCTGCCTCCTCTTGTGATGATTGAAGTTCCTGACAACAATCCCTGTGCAATTTTAACTTTCGGAGACTGTTCAGCAAGTGTGATATAAAAGCAATATTCAACCAACAGTAGAATCACTAATAACTTCATCTTGTGTTTGGGAGTACTGAATCTGTTACTTGATAAGTTTGGGTATATAGTTTAATGACCTTGCTGGTAGTTGGAGAGGGAATCCCACCACTTCCTTGCCTTCCTAACTTGTGTGGGCAGGCCTTGAAAGCAGATGACCTTGTTTTCTCCCTCATTTTAAATAGACTATCTTATTCTAATTATATACCATCTTTCAATCAAAATGTTATTAAATGTCTCAGTATCCTCGAAATAAATATAATTCTTAGAAAAACTAAACTTGAGAGCGATAATATTTTTGGATACACTTTAACCCATTTTAAAATATCCATATTTATGAAAATATATGTTTATCTTTAGTTTTAAGATATTACACAATGTAAAAAAGATATTAAAACTTATTTTCCTACAAATTTTTTAAATAAAAATTTATTTCCCAGATATTTTAAATAATTCACAGTCGTAGTTTTGGCTCATAAACATTTACCCTCCAAAAAGAATAGTTTGATCCCTTGAGAAAAATATTGTAATATTCTTAACCGTGCAAATAAAATATTTCCTATCTTTTATGAAATTGTATTGTTACGTTAGCGTAATTTAAGTGTATGAGTTTGAATATTTTACTCTTCTATAAAAGTACTTTGATTTGTATATACTTTAATTGCTTGGTTTTCCCATTTAATAGTAACTGATAAATCATTAATTTTATTAAATTGATTGAACTAATTTGTTACAAGGACATTTATAAAATGCATGATGTTTAAAAATTAATTTATTCTACTCTAATAATAAAGTAAAAAAAATGTGTAAACATTTTATGTTCTCTTGAACATTTTATAAACTAGTAATATTTTAACGGTTTGTTTCACATTCTTAATATCCTACTTACAAATAATATTTTTATTTAATATTCTATTTTGCCATTTTACACTTTTACTTTATGTGGTATAATATTAGTTGATGATCTATGAACTATTTATTTAGTTATACAATTTTCTAATTTTTACTGTAATTATTGAAAGTATATTCAAGACAAATCCAGAATGGTAGTTAAACACTTGTATATAAACTCTGTATACATATAAACATGAATTTTATACAAATGTACATCCAAATCATGTTTTAGCCAGCAAATATGGTTAGCAAACCTTAAAACACAGATCTGGGTAAAGGATGATAATAAAGAATATAATTTAAATTGTGATATTTTTTAGTATTACAATGTTTATATTTATGAATAGTCAATATATGGACATTTATCCACTCGTTATATAAAAGTGATCTAAGACCCATTCATAGGCGGGTGTCAGTGGCAACCTACAATGCCACTAGTTACAAGTACACTTTGGCAGTGCGATAAGATAGCGAAAACAATAGTAATTATTTGAGTCCAGTCCTTATACAATCGCACTTACTGTCCGTGCTGTCAAAAGGCCTTCTGTCTCTCACATCACACTGAATAACAAAAAACTAGCATTATCTTATCTTTTGTTCATTTAAGCTTAATTCAAATATGATTTAATTTAATTAAACAGTACCCTTTAAGTACTGTTTATAATATTACCACATTTAGCTGCTTAATTTGTCACTCTATATCTAAGAAAAAACTATATAAAAACTCAACACTTTTATATGAAAATAACAAAAAATTTATTCTTTTTACAAACATAGTAACTTAAATCTACTAAGTTTTGAAAACCAGGTGTTAATTGGTTCAAGTACTTAGGTCCAACATAATCAAAATAAGTCTAAAATGACTTTTTATTTCATATGTATGAAATATATTACAACTTAAAACATATAGTTTAATAAAATATAGTGTTTGTTCCAGCATTACCACTTCTTACATAAAATATTCTGAACACTTTAAAAATAAAACATGCTTTATCGACAACATAATTAATTGTTTAAAAAGTGGAAGGAGCTTTCTCTTTTGTTCTTTTCGAGGATAATTCTAACAAAATAATTCTGAATAACTCACAGTTTGTCATTAGTCCTAAAAGCTCCTTCCAAACACTCTATAGCATAGCTCATTGTAATCTAAAAGTATTTAAGAGTAATACAAAGATTTCATTGGGCGTTTTGTTTAATTTTTTTAATAAATAAAAAGTTCTGATAGAGGATTTTATTTTATTTATTTAACTATCAACGGTAACTTTTTTTAAAATTTTAACAATTGATAGTTTTTACATCTACAGTACAAAATGTATTGGCTGCATTTTGTAAAAAAGCAACACAAGTCAAAAAACCATGAAAATGTTGAGGAGTATTGTCATCAAGACTAATTACCGACCACACCAAGAGTCCACAGAAGTTCCCTCTTGAAGGAATTAGCTCCAGACCCAAAGAACTCAACATCCCTGGACACCTCATTCCCCTCTCTCAGCTGATGTAGTATGGTGCTATGATGGCTGTAACTGGAGGATTGGGCTCACGTAGTCAGATTTTAGAAACCCATATATTTTCCCCATTTTAAATTAGTTTTAAGTATGATGCCGAGATATTGATAATGACTTACTTTTTGAGCTTAGGACAGTAACAGCCACTCTCAGACCAACTTAAGCAGTCTAACGCTTAACCCTATAACCGGTGAGTCTTTTTGTCTCAACCGCTAAGCTCTTAAAGGCGAATTCGCAAGGATTTTTCTAAAAATTTAAAAAAAATACATAAATAACATTATATACCAAGTGTCATATATCATTATTTTCAGTAAAATACAAGTAACAATATTATGTAAAAATCAAACTTACCAAAAAATCCATGTTGTTCTTCTGCTCCAAAATATATTAAAAAAAATTTTTTTTTGAAAACATTTTTTTATTTTACACACTTGTTGGATCCTTATCCTTTAGTCTAATTAAAAAATCAAGATAGCAAAATTGTTCAAAATGTGTTTTAGATTGAAAATATATACACTTATTATCTAATAACACATATAATATTATAAAAAAACGTTCGCTATGTACAAGAATGTCACAATGTAATTATTGCGGGTCATCAGCATCTACTTCAACTTCTGGGGCTGAAGAGAAACGAAAATAACTTAACTATGAATGATTATTACTCTATAGTTTTCGTAGAAAAAGAATAATATATCATAGTAAGTATAAATGTGCGCTGTGTCGGCGCAATAATAAAATAAACAATGCACTACATAATGCGTCTCGATCGAGACGTTAGCGGTTGAGCGTGGCGTAAATGGATCTCGATCGAGACGCATAGCGGTACTAGGGTTAAGTTAGTCTGAGAAAATGTTCAAATTTTATTCCAGCAAAAATCAAACAAATTATAAAATATGCTAGTGGTTTCATATTATCATCTCTGATTTGTCTATCAGTTAATAATAGTTACAGTTGGAAATTTAAAAATGAACACGAAAACTAAATTAAATATTCTGTAGGGTATAATCTGTTTATTTTAAAAATAAACATGTAATTTTCCTATCACAATACTATTAAAATCAAGACTATATTAGTTTTGTAATTAAAAATACTTGTAGACAAATAATTATTTATAAGTATTGATAAATCAATTTAAATTTCTATATCTTCTCAGTTAATTAATAAAAATATCAGAACACATAAGGTGTTCCAGCCCCCATCTTCAAATTCTGTTACTGATCGCCATCTTCTTCTGGTTTGTCTATAACACATACTCGTTGCGCTTAAGGTTTAATGGACTATCCTTGCCTCATCCAATATACCTGGTTTGGTTTTTTCCATTTTCAATTAGTTTTTCTGCTGTGCATCTGCAAAATCTGGAATTCTTTTCCAAGCAACCATATATATAAAAGTAAAAAGAGGAGTGAAAGAGGCATTTCTGTACTTATATGCTTAGAGATATTTTCTTTTTCAATTATTTCCTCATTTTCTAAATAAAACTTTCTCACAAGGTAAGGAGACATAAGATGGAGTACCAGTGTCAATGACACGTATCTAACCAGTAGCAGCTGGTAGACCGCAGGTGTGGAGGGGCGGCATGACTAAGGGGGTTTGGGTGTATTATAGTAAAGTCGGAGGTCCTCCCCCAGAAAAAAATTACAACCCAAATAAATATTTTTGTTAACTCTAAGTATTAAAGTTATATGTAAAATTAATTAATATTAAATTAACAAATTATAATTAAAATGTTGCAGAAATACCTTTATTGATTTGCTTGAAAAGCAATCCATTCACAATTTCCTCTGCTGAGCAAAATAGTCTAATCACTATTTCAGGTTAGTTCAGGTTGGGCATGGATAATAGCTGCTTCTTTATACGGCACAAAGTCTGTCTTCATTCATTTTACTTCTTGTGACATATTGTATGTGTGTAAGTATACAAAAAAACTCTCAGTTTTATCCATCAATCCATCGCTGGAATTGTGCATATAATACACAACAGTTTGACAAATTCAAATAGAAAGAGATGTAGACTGTTTTCGTAAATAAAATTTTGGGAGTATCAAAGATCCTTTTGCTGTTAAAAAATTATTTCTGTTATATATTACTGTTAATTCTTGACAGAGTTCAATTTATTATTATTAAAAAATTAATAAAATATTACTGATAATACACCCATAAAAATCAAACCACGCATGTTGTCGACTGCCGCACCAGAACAATTGATACTCCCGCCGGCTTTATCAAAATCACTTGACAGTATTTCTACAATTAACTCATGCCAATAACTTTGAGAGACCAGCAGATAGTTGTAGCACACTTAGTGAGGATTGGAAGGTCATTTTGGTTGGAGCTGTATTATGAAAGTAAATTTATAAACATATCTTGGAGTTTGATAGATGTCATTAAGATGACTGTGTCCCAAACCCCCTTAAGTCACCAACCCCAGGCATCCCTATAGTAGGAATGAAATTTTACCAGTAACCTATGAGCGTATTATTTGTCAAGTTAAAGTTTCAAATGTTATAAAATTTTTTGTAAGGTCAATATTTATTAAATCTATAAACATGCAGACAATGTTTTCCAAAATATAATTCATTTTTGTCAGACTAACAACAAAAGTGTCCAGTGTAACAATTACAAAACTAACCAATGCATTAAAAAAACAAATTCTTGTTATATCGTTCATACTTTATTCAGAAATCTTTTGTGTTTTTATGAAAAAATATAGGACCATATACTGTGTATAAATCTAAAGTGAAAAACTACCTGTAATGTCAAATTGTTCAACAAATATTTAAAAAGAAATATAAAATTGCCTGTATAATTTTTGTCATAGGGTTTTCCTTCACTTCAAATTTTCTTACTTTCTCTGTTTTTTTTTTTTTTTTTTTTTTCATCTTTCTACAAGGTAAAATATTTATATTTAATTTGTTACTTTACATATTATAGTGGCATAAATTCATAAGGTTAAAATTTCACATTCTTTATCAAGCACAGGCAGCTGAGCATGTGAGAAATAAATTTCTCATTTATATTAGATATATTATGTTTAGTTATTATCACTGAATATTACCAACATGTATATTATTTGTGTCAAGTGTATAAGTGATTAAATCAGCCTTTTTTATTTTGATTTTTTACCTCAAAGGGCCAAAGGCATCAGTCTGACAATGGTAAGTAAAATATGTTCAAACATACTATGTTTCACATTTAGAAAAGTCCCACAGCAGAAAGGAACTTGTTCCCATGACCTTTCAAAACCTGTTCCTAAAAAGGCTATTTGTAATTCAATATCAAATCCCAAAACATATTTAACATCAATACATAATATTGTTGCCAAATTTACTTATTAAATACACATATTAAGCTATAAGGGCAAATTTATAGAATATTAATTCTAAAATGCCTCATTTACGCATTTAGCTATCTAAAAACATCTTTTAATTAACTAAACAAAATAAAAATATTTATTTGCCTATCCTACAGTATAACTATTCACATGAAATAATTAAAAGGGGCATTGTCAAGTCTACTTTAATTCTAGTTATAAAACTATAGGTTAGGTTAAAGGGCACTAGGTCAGAAATTAGTATATTAGTACTTAAGAGAGAAATGACATCAGAAAACTTACTTAAGAATACGCCTGATAGCCTAGTAGTCTACAAATACAGAAATAACACATTTTCAAAGCAAAATTTGTGTAACAATAATAGAATATTTCATTTTTCAAGCAATACAGCTTTAAAAACAATTCCTTCCTTTAAACAAATTAATAGTAAAAATGTTTGATTTTTGTTCCCTTAGTTTAACTTTAAACTACTAATTTATGTGCGAACACATTCTACTGATGTGGTTGCTGAAGTTGATACTGATACGGTATTAAAATTATCTGTACGACATTCGTCTATGCTGTAGTAGGTTTTTTGTGTTAGCATACATTTAAGCTCTGAAATATTTGTTTATTTAGAGACATTTAATTGCTGGGATAATTTATTACATATTTTGGACATTTTTCATACAGTGTTATGTGTAGGGTTACTAAAGGTGTAAATATATCTTGTTCTGTAAGGGTGATTTATCTGACATTTTCAAAGGTATTGGAATCAGTTAGTGCCATCTCAACAATTTCATAAGTATGCATGCTTGCACGGATTAATATATCAAACCTACTGAATAAAAATGTACCACTGTCAAATCTCTTAACTTGAAAAATAGTTCTGTTCCCTTCTGTGGCATAAAAACAAGAATGATAACTGACAAAGTTATCATTTGTTTGATGAATGAATTGAATTGAAGTATTTGAATTAAAATACTCTACATACTTCGACTGAAGTAGAACTAGATAAAACTGACACGGCGTCTACATACTTCGACTGAAGTAGAACTAGATAAAACTGACACGGCGTCTACATACTTCGACTGAAGTAGAACTAGATAAAACTGACACGGCGTCTACATACTTCGACTGAAGTAGAACTAGATAAAACTGACACGGCGTCTACATACTTCGACTGAAGTAGAACTAGATAAAACTGACACGGCGTCTACATACTTCGACTGAAGTAGAACTAGATAAAACTGACACGGCGTCTACATACTTAGACTGAAGTAGAACTAGATAAAACTGACATGGCGAATAGAAAAGAGTTTGATTGTTATGAAAGAAAATGGACGTGATAATTTTAACTGAGATAAGATTTTAGTCAAAGTAAATACCAAACAGTTTACGAGTCTCAACAAAATTTTTATTTGAATTTTCCAGTGTGGGATTTGGACTTTAAAATAAACGCATTTAGTGTAATTTTTATTTAAAATCAGTTCATTTTCTTAAAACTGGTTATGTAATAATATTATTACTGATTGAAATAATAGATACCTGGTCATGTAGGTTCTTTTTTTTTAATCATTACCTTTTATTTATGACTTAATTCTCTCTCTTTCTGTTTTAAAAGTCAACTACAAAGACAGCAGCAAAAGAGAGGACCAAAACTAACATAAAGCAGTAACTTACTGGACCATCGTGGGGAGCCAACGTACAAGAACTCTGTACTACAGCTTTGACCCTGGTTTACTGCACTTCTGAATATTGTGCTCCCGTGTGGCAGTACACATATTCCAACTAAACAAGCCAATAAGGACTATCAGCAGCTCCCTCTAACAATGCAAACCCTCTAAGATGGCTTCCATTGTTGTGCAACATACTCCTCTGGATATAAGATTCAAGAAGGCACTTCTCAGGATCCAAGATCTCAAGATACAAATTCATACTATGAATCACATAGTTAAGGGTGTTTTATCGAAAATGATTTGAATAAAATTGTTAGTATCCATGAAAGTAATAAATGTGTTACAGGAAAAAATTCTAAAAAATTTCTTTATGGAGGTATGGCTGCCCAGTAGTAACTAATTTGGCCTTTTTGGTACATAACTCATGAACAAACCGTGTGATACAATTTATTAAAATTTTGGGAATATAGTGGACAAAAGGTACTAATCAACTTAGTATACAGTAAATCTAAAAAAATAATTTTTTTAAGTGTTAATAATTATTTTTCTATAAATTATATTTTTTTCAAATGTTGAGTTGAAATTTGTACAGTCATCTTTGGCTAAACAATTATATTAATAATATATATAAAATTTATTGCTAGAGTTTACTATAAATGGAGGAGTTATGCCCATCTGTCGAATTTGCAGGGCGGGGCAGGTGGGGACTATGAGAGGGAGAGAGGGGAGGGAAACACATTGCTTGTTCATTAGTGAGGCAGGATCTTTACTACTCTTAGCGGCAGTTGCAATAAAATCTAGAAGAAAATTCCTTAAAGCGCTAAACTTAATACCGACACGGCGTCCGCACAATGGTTGCCATTGGTTGGGGTTCATGTTGGATGGTAGTCAAGGTTCGGATGTTGTGTAGGGAAGAGAACTGAGTGTCAAAGTTGTCCGTTAGCTGAAAATCAGACCAACACTACGTGGTTCGGATTTTACGGAAAGCTGCAGGTCCGATAGTTGCCCTGGCTGTTGGGCTAGTAATAAATTGCACTTTCTGAGGAACAGTTAAACTCAGTTAGTAACCAGACTACACTCATATCATCGTTCATATTCGCCTTAAAATACGCACAACGTTGTGTCGGCGTCTCAGATGTTAGAACGAATACTGTTTCCTTCAAACTAGATGGGAAATAATATTTGAGGCAAAGTTCAAAGAACGCGCGCCGATCACGTGTTCATCTACTTCCTGCATCCTTACCGTAAAAAAAATTCTGAATAAAACTCAGTCAATCTATATACTATAAAGCTCGATGTAGTGACTGACTGACTCACTGACACTAAATGTTGAGGCATTTCCCGGCGTCTTACTCCCATGAAGAGTATACTTGAATTGAAGCTCTCTGTCTGAAACCTCCAGAAAAATTCACAAAAGTTTACTTTTTTCACTCATAAACAAGATGGCGGCCTTTTTACCTCAAAACTTCCCCAATGGAAAAAATCACTAAAAAGTAGTTTTTATTACCTAAGTTGAAGAAAATCTTTAGTAAAATGTCCAAACATTCACAGTTCTACAAGTGTAACAAACGCGCACCTTATATATGAATTTCAGCTTAATAACTCAAACATCTGTGGTATCGGGGGCTCAAAAACTGAAAATTTTAAGAATGTAAAAATTTTTTAAACTGATCTAATCTACTCAAGTGAGGTATTAATTTAAAGCCATTTCTCTGCTGAATCCAAATACAATATCAGATTTTGAACAGGATAAATATTAAGGAGGATGAAGGAGGAATCACACAAGTTAGAAAGGTGGTACCTGTTGAATGTTCAACGATCGTATAAACAATCCAGCTGACATTCGGTAATTCACTGCTATCGACACTCCGATCACCAACAGCAAAACACTGATAGATTAGCCTGGATAATACAGGAGGACTGTCCATTAGCTGGTTGGTAACTGGTGAATGTTCGACTATGTAACTGACAAGCCCGACCTTCAGTCCTCTACTCTATACAACATTAACATCTTGTACACGTACAGTGGTGATTACCCACTCGCCCGCCCACCCATACACATACAGAGGTACGGTGGTAGCGACCCACCCTCCCACTCAGCCCACCCATACACATACAGTGGTCATTACCCACCCGCCCACCCATACACATACAGTGGTCATTACCCACCCGCCCACCCATACACATACAGAGGTACGGTGGTAACGACCCACCCTCCCACTCAGCCCACCCTCACACGTACGGTGGTATTGATACGGAAATATTGAACAGGATAAATGCTCCTAAAACAAAACAAAAAACTTCTAAAACCAGTAAAAGGGTAATACAAAAATAAAACTTACAAGTTTTATGTTAAAAAAATACAAAACCATCAAACTATCAAACTATAGGTATTTATCTCAAAAATTACATTTTACCTTTACATCTTGGAAGAGACAACGTTTAAGGGTTCTGCCCCCCCCCCCCCCCCCAATAAAAAGAAGCTCCAAAACCCAAAATTGAGTACTAATGTCAAACTAATACACTCAAGTGGGGTATCAAAATAAAAGTATTTTTCTCTTAAATACTAATTTACCATCAGATTTGAGAAAAGTCTATGTTTAGGGGTTCCGCTGTCCCAAAAACCAAAATTAATGGTCATACTGGTTAAAAATCCTGACGAGGCAGAGGGCCGATCTTTCTCACGAGGCGATATGCCGAGATCCACAAATGGACTGTAGCAGTGTATTGGTGAGGCCGCAAGCCGAACTTTCCCTCACAAGGCCGTAGGCCGAGTTCCATAATTGCCTGTAGAAGAGCATCTTGGCGAGGCCGTAGGCCACGAGGCCGCAGGCCGAGTTCCTCAAATGGGACTGTAGCAGAGTGTCTTGGTGAGACCGCAAGCCGAACCTTCCCCCACGAGGCCTGTAGCAGAGCGTCTTGGCGTGGCCGAAGGCCAAGCTCCCCCACAAGGCCGCAGGTGACCCATATCTCACGAGCACAGCGAGTGACGACGGGGTTGGCATGCGAAGCGGGCAGGGGTGTTCCCTAGTTTCTGAATAAAATTGGTTTGGTTTCGGTTATTTTATCATTGTGTCAAAGATACCAAGCTACTGAATATTTAAATGAATTATATTTAATAACGAATTATTTTTACAATGTTTATTTGGAATATTTTTTGTTATACTACTACTTTCTCTATGACATGTTGTTTTAGTAATTGTTTCGGAATATTTTTCTTTGTCATGTGCCTTCAGTTTAAATTGGGGCTGTTAATTTTATCAACAAGTAATCGACTTAGTTTTTGTTTTCCCCATCTATTTAAATGCAGTCCCCCAAAAGTGTAGTGTTTGGATGAGAAATGTGAAAATGATAATACTTTAATGTGTTCATACTTTAAATACTCTATTACCAAATCAATATTTATTTTCCTAATTTTATTGTTCAGGTGTGGTGTGTCATATCTTAAGGGGACTGTACACAATACTACATTGGTGTTTATAGTTTTGTTGGCAATTTCCCTTACAAAGGGTTTTACATCATACTCTGTATTAGCATTGATATTGTTGGTACCACCCAAAACTACAAGATGATCGCTGCTTTTTAGTTTTGCGATCTCGCAGTCTAGGCCACTCGTCACACATTCCAGGGTAGCGTTTGGCTTCATCACACTTAACACTTCACAATGTTGACCCAGCCCGCCCTGTATCAAGTGGCGTAGACCACGTCCGTGGCTATCCGCCAACAGCGTTATTTTTGCTTTTACTTTGTTTTCTTTTGTTCGGTTTAACTGTTTATAATTTGCAATTTCATCGTATATTTTATTTATTGAGAATTTTTGTACAAAGCAGCGGTCATCTTGGATGGGAAGGTTGTTTTGTATCCTAGAACATATAAGTTGAATAAAGTGTAACACATATGCACCACACTCAACACTTTTCTCCTGCCTCCGACATCGGAGCCTCACCACGTCGACGTCAGGGTCCCCGCTGAGCCGGGCCGCCAGTCGCCCTGCATGTGTTGTGTTCAGAGGCTCTAGACTGTCAAGGTGGTAGTACGTGTCAGTCTGACGGTTGTACATGAGCAAGGACCAGTGGGTACCACCCTCCCTGCTGTCATCATTGTTGTCATTTACAGGTGCTAAGATGTAAGATAGGTGTCGACATGAAGGTCCCTTAGCAGTGTATTTACTTCAGTTGTTATTTTGCTATTTTTAAGAAGATGGCTGATTGAAGGCTGCAAAACAAGAGTATTTTCCGGGATCTGCATTTTATCAAGATGAAGGTTTATGTCCTCGTCTGGAAATGTGTACCAGCTGTCAGTGTTCTTCTTTATTTTTGCTCTTAGCTGTTTCACAAACTCAGAGTGGGGGAGTCCGTGTCTGATAACTCTCCTGGCCCTCTGATCCTTACTGACTATGATAATGTTAGCACCTGTAGTTTCGTGAAACTGCTTAATCTTGGCCACAAAATGGTCCAACTCGATAAGGTCACGAACGCAACCCATTGGGGAGCATACTAATGTTTTTAATTCTTTTTTCTTAAAGTCCTCAATAAAATCGTCAAAAGCTATATTATACTCTTCCACGGTTGGTTTTGAGTTATAATAGGGTTTGGTCACTAAGCTGTAGACTGCAGCCTCTTCTAGTGTCTTCTGAAGTGCTAGTGATTTGGTCACACAATCACTAGGTTGAGGTTTTCCAAACCGCTTTTTAAAAACGACGGCAACTCCCGCTGTCATCTGTCTTTCGTTATTAAAATCGCCAGATATTGTATGGGCGAAAGCTGTGGACGAGTTGAATTTTAATTCCTCTATAACATCCCCCATATCTACCTCAGTTACTTGAATACCCTCCAGAATCTTAATTTCGGAGGTGTTAGTTTGTGTAGAAACACTAATTTTAACAGGTATGTTTCTTTAATATTAACATGTAATTCCGGTGTATTTTTGTCTACGGTTAAATTATTACTCTCTGTTGTTATGGTGGGTTGATTCAAATCTGTTGTGGTGTCATTGATTCGAATAATTTCGGTTTCCAGAGATAGTAATTTGTCAGTTAATGCCTTGTTTGTATACACCAACTCTGCTATTCTCTGTCTCAGGTAAGTGTTTTCTTCCTCAAGCTTGGCGAATTTCGGAGGTTCAGGTATTAAAGTTGTGTAAGGAGAGAGGAGTTCTGTTAATGATGGTACGTGACATTCAGATGAATTTTCAGAAGAATCAGTTAAAGAGGCAGGTGGGGTGTAAAGTGAAGAGGATTGTGACGTAGGAGTGGATGTCAAAGGTGACGATAGTATGCTAGGCGGATCGTGGTTGTGTTGTGAAGGACTACTCTTGACCACTGTGACTGCATGGTTAGTCTTTAATGATGCAGAGCAAGTTCGACTCAAACATCTCCAGCTGATTTCTCCTGTCCCTAAAGTTTTATCCTTCCTGTATTTATAACTTCTTACTTCTATCCCATCTCTTCCTCTAGAGGTTTTAATCTTTCTAATCTTCATTGTATATTTTTATACAACATATAATTGATTTAATTAATAAAAATAAAAAATATTATGTACTTATATATGTGTATATAAAAAGCTTGAAATTAAAAATTACTTTATGATTTCAAGATTAATCCTGGAGCAAAAAATAAAGTATCTCAATTTGGAATCGATCCTCCAGTCTTGGAATTATCAATCGCAGAGCGTGCCAATGAGCCACGATGACCTTGAGTGAGAGCAGTATCGCTTGTTATTGTTGAGGTGTTCAATGATTGTTGTCGGTGATAAGTGAGCACACGGTCTTGAGTTTAGTTTATACGTGTCCTATTTATAGGTTAGGAGTCTAGGTACACTAAAAAGTTAGTTGTACTACGTTAATATACAGCTACATCTATTAATGTTTACTCACAGTCAACAAGCACTCAATAATTTGTCATAAATTCACAGCATTACTACTAGTTAAACTTTATTACCATTGAAATTTAATAAAATTTACGGGCTCGGGTCTGTTTCAGAAGAGGACCCCCACGCTTGGTTAGGTTAGGTTAGGTTAGGTTAGGTTAGGTTAGGTTAGGTTAGGTTAGGTTAGGTTAGGTTAGGTTAGGTTAGGTTAGGTTAGGTTAGGTTAGGTTATAGTAAATTTTTCAAGCGTGGGGGTCCTCTTCTGAAACAGACCCACGGGCTCTACATCACTAGGTAGTTATCACTTGGCGCATGCGCACTCACCCCCAGACAGATTAAGAGACAGATTGTCTCTTAATCTGTCCACTTTAAAGTATCTACAAGCAGTAATAAGCGCCCTATTAAATTGGCCAAATTGAAAGGTTTAAAAATGTGAAAAGGGACGTAGAAAATAGAGGGTTGAGTAAGATGAATAAAATAATGTGGTTATGAAAGATCGAGATATGAGAAATTTTGGTGATAAGAAATAATTTTTAAAATAGCCTATATGTTTACTATGTGTTTACAGTATTTATTTTTTATTGTATAACACTTTTAGGGCGTATTTATGTAACAATTTATGTTTTGTTTTTGGGTTTAATCAAAGGTTTATTAATGTAAATAGTTCATAAATGTATCGATGGTTAAAAGTATAATTTCTAATTATATGTTTCAAGGATCTTTATAAAATTTGCTTGTCTCTGTATCTGCTCAGGTACAGTATGTAGTATCATTGATTATATAAACCACAATAGATAAACCATCTAATAGGAATATTTGTGGCAGTAATTTTGTTAGTTTGTGTTGCCCGCAACCAGAGCTGGTTTAAATTGCATTGCGTTTACATGGGACTACACTAGCGCTCCATAATAGACCACAAAAACAGCTGATATTTTGAGACTCAAAATTTAACATTGGATAGGAAATCTATCTGTGTAAAAAATCAATGGTAGTATCTATAAACGTTGATGATATCCAGTCGGTATAAAATAAGTAAAAAAATCAATAAATTTGGCAAATTAAAAGGTTTACAAATAGTAAGACCTAATAAAAATGAATAAAAATAATGAGCTTATGAGAGGGATGTATTGAGAAATTGTGGTGAATAAATTCTGTATAGTATGTATGTCTAAATTATATGTTATATTTTATAGTTCCTAGTGGTGTAATATCACTGACAATGCCCAAACTAACTGCAGAATAAAAATCTTGGTTTTCTTATCATCCATCGTTATTTTATCTTCCTTAAACAATCAATTGTTTCATAATTTAATTTGATAAATTATCATAAATGTTTCATAAACTTGTTAATTAAGAATACAATTAAACAATCCCCTTTATTTAGAAGTGCATAAAATAGGTTTCATTTGCTCAACGTATAACTTATGTACTAGAAGAATTTGGCTAAAATTCAAACAAGAGGATGTATAGGGTCAAAATACGCGGAGTAAATGCAACTCAGTGAAAGTAAGCCAGGGTATTCCGGGCCTTGCCCTCAGTGCCCTGTCTTACTGTCGATTGGAGTTCTGTCTGTTCATTCTGTATTCCTCCCTCCACTGTGGGAAGACGGGAATTCCGCACTATGATCTGGCAACGCCGCGCCAGTTAGCGACCGTCACAACGTCTTCATTTTGAGAAATACCACGAACTGCCCGTTTCATTATTTCCTATACCGTGGGGCTTCTGATTCTGTGCTTCAAGTTTTATTCAATTTATTAGCATAATAGAATATTATTGTTCTATTTATACTAGTTATAGATTTTATAAAAAATCCAAAGCAATGGATGTGCAGTCTGGAATGTAAACATCCATAGTCATTGTTATCTCGATGGATTATGTAATGTGTTAGATAGGCATTGTTGCCCTTCACAGTCCCACGGGCATTAGTGCAAAGTTCAGTAATCTGTTATCAAATTTCTTTTAGATTAAGTGTTAAATATTAACAAAAACAAGACAGATGTTTTAGTGTGCACAGTTTATTATAATTAGCAGTTACACATAAAAACCATTTGAAATATTCTCTAGTTTTCTACAATATTTGATGAAGTTAACTAATTTACATAATTGCACTGCATTATTACAATGAACATTCTACCAGCACCTTCTCATTAATAAAGATTAAAACCAAGCATTTGGAAGTTGAAAAAACGAGTTATATGTAGTTCTTATTAATATAAAGATAAATCTTTAAGAAACCCTGAGCTTTTCAATCAGTTCATTTGAATTACATTTACATTTTCAAAATCCAACAACATTAAATTCTTTCTATAAAATTTAAATATACTAGGGAATATATTATACCACTAGGAAAAGAAACTGGAACCAAAGACTATACAATTTTCTAGATACCAGTACCAGAATTTATGAACATTTAAAATTTAATTTTCCTGTAGTTTATGTTTGTAATAAATTAATAAAAGGAATATTTGTATGGAAAAGATTGGCATTATTCTGTTAAAAAGAAGTACTTTTAACTGTATATCGTTCTCTTTCCCCTCCACATATAACACTTACAATTCCTATATGGGACAAGACAAACGACATTACAAAATTAAATTATACTCTACAAAAAATTGATTTAAAAATTATTCAATTATTTCTTTAATTTCATTAGAAAAAAGACAACTATTAAAAAAAACAGTATTAACATTTTTTAAATCTTAAATAAAAACTGTAGTATTTGTAAAAAACTAACATATTTTAAAAGAAAAAGCACATTTTAAATTAAAATATAAGGAATAAGATTAAGATAAAACTTAGCAATCTTTTCAATGTTTAGTAGTAGAAATATTTACGAGATCAAAATCGATTTTGATTACTAAACATTAAAAAGATTGCTAAGTTTTATCTTCATATATAATATATTTAAGCAATCTAATGGCTATAAATGTCAAATAAGGGGCCGTCCTTAAATTATGCCACACCTGAAGGCGGAGGGAGGTTTTCGACAGCATTATGTACCGTTCCAGGGGAGGATGGGGGTTTTACGCAGCGTTACATAACTATTAATACTCCTTTGTTTACATTCATTCATAAAATCTCATAGTTTTTTCCCAAAATATAAGATATTTTAAAAGACTTTAAAGATAATTATCCCATTGGGAAACAAACTGTACAATGTCTCAATAATGACTTGCATAAATAAATCTAAATATGCATGAAAACAGATGAAAAAATTGGAGGAGGTATGGTGAGTGTTACGTAATTTTTGAGGGGGTTTAGTATTACTGTTACAAGTCCGTTAAACAAGGGGGAGCGAGTTTGAAAAGTCCTACTTTAGTGTTACGTAATATAAGGACAGCCTCTAAGATTAAACTGAAAAGTATATATAATAATAATTTTTTGTTTAACCATATAATTTAAAACAATTTTTTTATTTAAATTAATTGCCTCATTATCTAAAACTTGAAAAGCCATGACTGAACTTTAAACAAATTAAAACTATTTCTTACACATAAAAATTAGTTTTTTTAAACAGAGAAGACTGTTGTAATGATGATAGTACTGTATAAATAATTAAAATTACAATGATTGAAGATATATTGTAGTTATGGAAAAATTCAATATAAAGGGTGGAAAAGGAATATGGAAACGCTTTCACGATAACATTATTTTTTCCTTAGATAATTTGATAGTTTAATTTTTTTTTTACTTGTGTTCCATAAACTATAATTTTTAATCAAAATAATTTTACTCTTGAAACCATCAAATAGTGGAGAAATAATATTGTTTAAATTTGTTACTTTGAAATTCAAACGACCACTACTCTGGAAAGGATATACCTTTTGAAGTCTGGTTTGTGGCAATTAATTTCTCTTAAATAGACCTTTCATTTGATACCAAACTCAACCTAGGCTTACATTGAAGATTTTCGTTCAACTCCTCACGGGTCGTACCCTTTAAATGATGAAATGTTGCTAATGACGACATAAAGTATGTTCTTTATAACCAAGATCATGTACAAGATTGCACTTTTACAGTTGAAGTCATACAAAAGTTATGAAAGCGTTTCAACTCTTTTCCCACCCTATACATATTAATCAGTAATTTATTTACATTACAACCCTAACCTTATATAAAATTAATCACTTATATTTATTGAAGATTAATATTATATAGTATTAAAATTTTATGTTTTGGTGATGCAAATACTGCTTAGCAGATAAATGAATTATTTGAATGTAGGTACCTACGTGTTCTTATGAAACAATGGCTTGCATTATGTTGTATTCAGACATGAAGTATTAATCAAATCTAATTATTGTACTAATGATTTTATTAATTATTAAAGATCCCAATTAAAATGCCAACAATAAATAAATAGTTTTGCTAACAAAGAGATAATTGATTGGGGTCAGTGAATTGCGATGACATTGAAACGATAAAAGTTTAATAGACGAAAATAGCTGTTATTCATTAATAATTTATGAAAGTGGAAGGTTTGTAGAGTAGTTTTTCAAAGTGGGGGGGGGGGGGGTGAAATGGATGGTAATTTTGAGTGTATTCTCCGTGTAAAAGAGCCAATATTTTACGTATTTTTCCAATAAAATTGTGTTTGATACGTTATTTTATAGGTGATGTATTGGAGGATGTTGACTGATTACCAGATTGACATTTTTTATTTTATTGTTTGTGATAAGTTAAAAATACACTTATTGTAAACATTTATTGAAATGTAGAATATAAGCAGTTTGGAACTTCCTTACAAATAAAATCAGCAACATTAAGCATATGTAAAAAAAATGTCAAAATTCAATTCGATGAAGTACACTAATGAAAAATGTTTTATATGACTAACAGTGGAACTATGTTTTTGCTTTATTTGAGAAAAATCTAACGTATTATCAGAGATCAAGCTAGTGTATTGGTCGAAGGTCTCATGGAAAATAGACTCGTCTGACTCCAGCCTTCTGGCCCTTTGCAAAGTCTATATTCTAAAATTCATTAAATTCATATTCTTAAAGCACCCGTTCAGTTCTAAATTTGAACCTTAGCAGAGCACAACATTTTAATCTGGATTGTAATTTGGCTATTTTATTGTTGTGCTGGCTTTAGTTAACAAGACCAAATTTGCTTATCTTTGTCGGTTCTCAACAATTGGCAACATTGGAATAAATGAATCAATACAACCTCAACTGTACATACCAAGTATCGAATTTTGTGTAATTATTGTTTGAGACAAAATAATTATGCATATAATAGAAAAGTAAGTAACAGATAAGTAATTATGAGAACTTATATAATGAATGACTTAAAAAAAAAAAAAAGCTGTACAAATTTCTGTACGATATTCATTTACTGAGCATGTTTAGCCAATAGCTCTGCTTCTATCATAACTATGATGCTATGAATAACAATGAGTAATTATGATTGTCAGCGGTGGCTCAGTGTCTAAGGCCAATGAATACACACTCTATAAGAAGGACACTCCTTATGCAGCAAATTCAGACCAACTTTTTTTCTGAGATTGCTGCTTTTCGCCTTAGCCGCTAGAGTTCTCCAGTCAATATTTTCCTGCCTTCTGTGCTAGGGAGATCTCGCAGAGGGTGCGAGAGAGAGCGCGCCTTCGGTGCGAGAGAGAGCGCTCGCCTTCGGTGCGAGAGAGAGCGCGTCGGGGGTACGAGAGAGAGAGAGGGAGCGAGGGTTGTGTGCGAAAGGAGAAAGTTGCCCTGGTGAGGTGTGACTCAGAGGCGGAAAGAGGCAAACCATAAGAAATTCTGCGAAATATTGCTGTCCACCCCATCTGTTCAATTGTAAACAAACTCAAAAATCTTGTTTTGACAAACGACCCCCCCAGCACTATCAGTTGAGCTTCAGTTGTGCTCGATAGTGTATCTCATAGTTTGTCCTGAATTTGTTAGTAGTTTATTATTTTTAGTGGTATCTTCAGTTAAATTAGTATGCTTAAAATAGAAAGCTTTTTTAGTTTAGTTTTTTTTATTTATTAGTTAACGGTAGAAATGTCAGCAGGTGGCAAATGTGCGTATGTGAATTGTGAAAATACGTCCGCGAAGAACCGAGAATTGTCATTCCTTAGTTTTCCAGTTAACGACCGAGAAAGGTAAGGAGTATTTTTTATTACTAATTGCTTTAACATTAAATTAATTGTTGAGCAAAATAATGATACAATAATAGTAATTGTAAATCTTTATGGTTATAGACAATGTACATTGAGTATTACTGTTAATTCCAAAATAAATTAAAAAGTTAATCTTAAAGACCTTTAAAAGTACAATTGAGAACTAACAACAGTGTGAAAAATTAAATGATATTAAGTGGTGTATTACTTTGGATCAGTTAAACTTCTCTTTGAACGATAATGTTATTTAACCCCCACTTATTAAAATGAACATTGTCTAAAACATGGTCTGATATATTTTTAAGGGTGCACTGGGACACCCCTAAAACGCTAGAAAAGGCGTTTTACATTTCCCTCCTTATAAGCTTCGTAAACTAATCGTAATTACTTTTATGTAAGTAAAGTAATCAAATTAAGGGCCTACTTTACCAGTCCACCGTCTTGTCGTCTGGTGCACCGATTTAACATGGGCTCTTATGGAGGATCATCTCGCTCGGAGCCCTGCAAGCCTTTTCAAGATTACAGTTTCATTAAATTCTATAGCTCATAATCTTAATTTTATATTGTAAATGAATTAAGAACAAGTTTATCTGCAGGTGCCTGGTACTAAAATTATGAGAATACTTATTTTTTAAATTGAACAAGTACTATCAAAATGCCTTATTTAGTAGTTTTCCAGTAGTTTCAACCCGTAGTTTTCCCACTTCGTTAGAAATTTTGAAAATTATAAAAACAGGGAACTGTATAGAATATTGTATACTAAATGGTAAAATTAACATCATTCCACTATTTTAAAATATGAACACGCAAACTGTAATCTTGCGAACCTCGTTTAATTCGTTGAGCAAAATTTAATGAACATTTGAACTTGCCTCAAAATTGTGAGTACAACTGAAAATAATACGTATGCATTTTAGTATAATCACCAACCCAACCTTTTTAAAATAAGTTTAATATTTGGGCAATAGCCTTTTTCAAAGAAAATTCGTATGAAAAAAAATAAAGAATGTTATGTAAACAATAATTTTGTCATTAAACGTATGATTATTACTGAGACGACTTTAAAAAAAAACAATTTTGGCTTGTTAGTTAAATGAAAAAAAAACATTTTTCTAATGTGTTGTATAATAAATTATGGTTGGAATTTTTGTTGGCAAATTTTCAATAATGGGTGAAATATTTTAAGAAATACAAATTTTTGAACTAAAATGAAAAGGAATGGTATAAATATATGTTCAAAAGAACATTTAAACCTAGAATAATTTTGGATTTTAAAACTGCCACTTGCGACAGTTTAGTTTTTTTTCAATTTTTGGGCAGAATATTCATCTAATAATTTAAAAATACCTTTTACGATAGGCTAAAAACGTTTTTGAATATTCTTTAACATGATTTGTAACAGGTTTATCTACTGAGAGTTTCTTGTGTCAGCTCTTTGGTTGTTAATTCTATATTTGAAATTCGTTTTGGTTTATCCAATATAACCTGTATTACGAAAACTAAAACTAAGTTGGTATATTACATTTTTTGAATCACACGCAATATTTCCTTGAATCGGTTATTTTTCTTTTTTGTTGAACTCCTAAAAACAACTTAGGAGGTTTCATTATTTTACAAGTAGCCTACCACAACGATATCTTTTCAAGGATTACAGCCAAAAGCCAAAACTGTTGTCTTTTTTTTAATTTCACCCTTTACAGTATTGACATTTTGTCATTCCTTATTCATTATATATCACAATAGGAAAAATGTTTGCTAATTATATTAAATACATTTAAATTCATATATATTTTACAGATGCATTCGGTGGGTAACCAACTGCGGGCGAGACGACTTCGCGGATCTGCCAGACAAGAAGCTGAAGTATCGAACTCTGTGCTCTCAACACTTTAAGAGGTCTGCATTTACAAACGACATTAGAGACAAGGCTTTGTTAAACGTAAGGGTAAAGAGAGTGTCAGAGGGTGATCAAGTGAAACTGAATAAGAAGCTTAAAAAACTCTGTCATGTATGACAGGCTACTGAAAAAACCAACATTGTGGATGTCTGCTAACTTTCTTCTTAATCTTTGAATATGCTTTTATTTCTTACTTGACACCATGTTTAGATTGTACATAATTTAATAGTGTAAATAAAATATATATATTATTTTGCTGCGATGTATTTTTTTCCATTAGTCTACAATATTACATAGTTGACATATTTTGTATATAATTTGTATATGTTTAAATAATTTATGTGTAGGTTATATATGTATATATAATTTTTTCATACCTGAGACCTAGTATCGAAATTTGTTTTATGTAAATAAAATCTGTGATTATGGTGCGATGTAATGTTTTGTAATTATGTTAACGATATCTAATAATGTTTTGTATAGTTTAAAGTTTAAGTAAATAATTGCCGGGTGTGTGTGTGTTTTTATGTATATATACGAAGGCGGTTCAATAAGTCCTTAGAAAATACAAGATAAGTCGCAAAAAGTATCAATATTGTTTTATTTTTATTTACTATCATCTGTTGCTTGACAAATGTGAAAGTTTCAGTTGATTTCATCAGCTGATTTCATTGTTGTCGTTGATTGAATCAGGAAAGGTTTGTTTATTTAGAATGATGGACACAAGTGAGTTTCGTGCTGTGATTAAACACTTTCATTTGAAAGGCTTAACACCGAAGGAAATCAAAGTTGAGTTGGATGCTGTTCATGGTACATCTGCTCCTGTGTTGGCAACTGTTTATAACTGGGTAAACGAGTTTAAACGTGGCCGTACATCCACAAAAGATGAACATCGTTCAGGGCGCATAGTGGAAGTGACAACCCCAGAAATGGTTGACAAAATCCACGATATGGTTTTGAGTGATCGGCGAATCAAAGTGCGTGAAATAGTTGAAGCTACAGGCATATCACAAGGCGCAGTGTTCACAATTTTGCATGAAAAATTAAATGTGAAAAAACTCTCTGCAAGATGGGTGCCGCGCTTGCTCACAGAGGAGAATAAACGCATTCGTGTGGTTGATTCTTGATCGCAATCATGGTGAGTTTCTGCGTCGATACATAACTGTAGATGAAACATGGATCCACCACTACACTCCAGAGTCAAAGGAACAGTCGAAACAGTGGGTTTTTGATGACGAACGGGCTCCAAAGAAGGCAAAGACAGTGAAATCCGCCGGCAAAGTTATGGCCACAGTTTTTTGGGATGCACAAGGAGTAATCTGCATTGATTACTTGGAAAATGGAAAAACGATAACTGGAGAATATTATGCATCGTTATTGGACCGACTAAATGAAGAAATCAAGACAAAACGTCCGCACTTGAAAAAGAAAAAAGTTCTTCTGCATCAAGACAATGCACGTGTAGCCTACACACCTGCGCAGTTGCCATGGCAAAAATAATGGAATTAAAGTATGAGTTGTTACCACATCCACCTTATTCACCAGATTTAGCCCCCAGTGACTTTTTCTTATTTCCAAACTTGAAAAAATGGCTCGGTGGACAAAGTTTTATGTCAAACGAAGAAGTGATTGCCCAAACGGATGCCTATTTTGAGGAATTGCCAAAATCCTACTTTTTAAATGGCTTATCCATGTTAGAGAAACGCCTAATGAAGTGTATAGAGCTAAAAGGAGATTATGTTGAAAAATAAACAATAGTTTACCCGAAAAAATGTATTTTTCTATCTTATTCTAAGGACTTATTGAACCGCCCTCGTATTAATTGTCATAACTAACCCCTTGCACATATATTATAAGAATATGTGGTGATGTAAATTTTAATAAGTAGGTCTACTGAATAATTTGTACAGTTTGAAGTTTGTAAATAATGTGGGGATAATTATATATGTCTTAACTGTCATTTTACATAAATTACATGTAATTAGGTGTAAATAGAAATGTATATGATCATGTTGAAATGTAGTATTTAGTATTTATATATGTTTTTTTGTACAGTTTGAACTTAGTAAATAAGTGTGTGTGTGTGTGTAAATATATGTTTATTTCATAACTGAGACTTAACATATATTGTGAATAATTAGATGTAAATAAAATATGTATATAATTATGCTGCAATGTTATTTTTAGTAATTATATATACTGAATGTTTTTGTAGTTTACGTTTGTTTATAATTTTCGTGTATATATGTGTTATTCATAAGTGCCACTTCATATATCGTAAACAATTAGATGTAAATGTGATATGTTAGTGGTTATGCTGCAATTTAATTTTAGTTAGTAGGTATTCTGAGTATGTTATAATGTTTGTCAGTTGAATGTTTTAATTTTGTTTTTTTTTTAATTTTGATTGTCACCGAACATAGATAGAAAATAGTTAATTGTGTTAACATTTGCAATACTTTTTCGGCGTCTATAAAGTACGTTTTCATTTTTGTTGAATAAACTTATTTTTTTATAGTAAATTTACATTGTTTTTTTTCCAATAACATCTCTATAATTAATTTATTAAAATCTCTGAATAGTCTATCACTTTTCAATAGTTATTCGTTAAAATGTTTGCCCATTTACTTTTGTTAGTTATTTGTATGATAGTATATTCTTTCGGTTAGTATAATAATTCTTGAATCACAGATTAAATTGTTATAATCACACTACATTTATTACAGCAACAGTCCTTGGATTCTGTTAAAGCAACAGTGCTTGGATATTGTTAAAGCAACAGTGCTTGAATATTGTTAAAGCAACAGTGCTTGTACAGTGTTAATTCTAGGAGCAGTTCCAAAATAATTTATTCATCTTATAAAGTTTTGGGTTATCATAGGTTGATCTACGATTTGATTATCAAAGCAAATATGAAAAAAAATTCGGCATCCAGCGATCACATCTTAAATTGTTAATTCAACATTTGGCAATGAAGTAGTGGAGAGTCTTTCAAGCAAGTGGCATCTCGGCCAAACCGCGGCGGCAGAGGGATAGCGAGAGCAGAGTCTGTATAGAGGAAGCTCTTTTATACAGACCACCAGGCAAACTTTCTCCTTTCGCACACAACCCTCGCTCCCTCTCTCTCTCTCTCGTACCCTCGACGCGCTCTCTCTCGCACCGAAGGCGAGCGCTCTCTCTCGCACCGAAGGCGCGCTCTCTCTCGCACCCTCTGCGAGATCTCCCTAGCACAGAAGGCAGGAAAATATTGACTGGAGAACTCTAGCGGCTAAGGCGAAAAGCAGCAATCTCAGAAAAAAAGTTGGTCTGAATTTGCTGTATAAGGAGTGTCCTTCTTATAGAGTGTGTATTCATTGCTAAGGCTTCGGACTGCGGAGGGCAAGGTCCAAGGTTCAAATCCTCACTAAGCCAAGGGCAATGAATACACACTCTATAAGAAGGACACTCCTTATGCAGCAAATTCAGACCAACTTTTTTTCTGAGATTGCTGCTTTTCGCCTTAGCCGCTAGAGTTCTCCAGTCAATATTTTCCTGCCTTCTGTGCTAGGGAGATCTCGCAGAGGGTGCGAGAGAGAGCGCGCCTTCGGTGCGAGAGAGAGCGCTCGCCTTCGGTGCGAGAGAGAGCGCGTCGGGGGTACGAGAGAGAGAGAGGGAGCGAGGGTTGTGTGCGAAAGGAGAAAGTTGCCCTGGTGAGGTGTGACTCAGAGGCGGAAAGAGGCAAACCATAAGAAATTCTGCGAAATATTGCTGTCCACCCCATCTGTTCAATTGTAAACAAACTCAAAAATCTTGTTTTGACAAACGACCCCCCCCAGCACTATCAGTTGAGCTTCAGTTGTGCTCGATAGTGTATCTCATAGTTTGTCCTGAATTTGTTAGTAGTTTATTATTTTTAGTGGTATCTTCAGTTAAATTAGTATGCTTAAAATAGAAAGCTTTTTTAGTTTAGTTTTTTTTATTTATTAGTTAACGGTAGAAATGTCAGCAGGTGGCAAATGTGCGTATGTGAATTGTGAAAATACGTCCGCGAAGAACCGAGAATTGTCATTCCTTAGTTTTCCAGTTAACGACCGAGAAAGGTAAGGAGTATTTTTTATTACTAATTGCTTTAACATTAAATTAATTGTTGAGCAAAATAATGATACAATAATAGTAATTGTAAATCTTTATGGTTATAGACAATGTACATTGAGTATTACTGTTAATTCCAAAATAAATTAAAAAGTTAATCTTAAAGACCTTTAAAAGTACAATTGAGAACTAACAACAGTGTGAAAAATTAAATGATATTAAGTGGTGTATTACTTTGGATCAGTTAAACTTCTCTTTGAACGATAATGTTATTTAACCCCCACTTATTAAAATGAACATTGTCTAAAACATGGTCTGATATATTTTTAAGGGTGCACTGGGACACCCCTAAAACGCTAGAAAAGGCGTTTTACATTTCCCTCCTTATAAGCTTCGTAAACTAATCGTAATTACTTTTATGTAAGTGAAGTAATCAAATTAAGGGCCTACTTTACCAGTCCACCGTCTTGTCGTCTGGTGCACCGATTTAACATGGGCTCTTATGGAGGATCATCTCGCTCGGAGCCCTGCAAGCCTTTTCAAGATTACAGTTTCATTAAATTCTATAGCTCATAATCTTAATTTTATATTGTAAATGAATTAAGAACAAGTTTATCTGCAGGTGCCTGGTACTAAAATTATGAGAATACTTATTTTTTAAATTGAACAAGTACTATCAAAATGCCTTATTTAGTAGTTTTCCAGTAGTTTCAACCCGTAGTTTTCCCACTTCGTTAGAAATTTTGAAAATTATAAAAACAGGGAACTGTATAGAATATTGTATACTAAATGGTAAAATTAACATCATTCCACTATTTTAAAATATGAACACGCAAACTGTAATCTTGCGAACCTCGTTTAATTCGTTGAGCAAAATTTAATGAACATTTGAACTTGCCTCAAAATTGTGAGTACAACTGAAAATAATACGTATGCATTTTAGTATAATCACCAACCCAACCTTTTTAAAATAAGTTTAATATTTGGGCAATAGCCTTTTTCAAAGAAAATTCGTATGAAAAAAAATAAAGAATGTTATGTAAACAATAATTTTGTCATTAAACGTATGATTATTACTGAGACGACTTTAAAAAAAAACAATTTTGGCTTGTTAGTTAAATGAAAAAAAAACATTTTTCTAATGTGTTGTATAATAAATTATGGTTGGAATTTTTGTTGGCAAATTTTCAATAATGGGTGAAATATTTTAAGAAATACAAATTTTTGAACTAAAATGAAAAGGAATGGTATAAATATATGTTCAAAAGAACATTTAAACCTAGAATAATTTTGGATTTTAAAACTGCCACTTGCGACAGTTTAGTTTTTTTTCAATTTTTGGGCAGAATATTCATCTAATAATTTAAAAATACCTTTTACGATAGGCTAAAAACGTTTTTGAATATTCTTTAACATGATTTGTAACAGGTTTATCTACTGAGAGTTTCTTGTGTCAGCTCTTTGGTTGTTAATTCTATATTTGAAATTCGTTTTGGTTTATCCAATATAACCTGTATTACGAAAACTAAAACTAAGTTGGTATATTACATTTTTTGAATCACACGCAATATTTCCTTGAATCGGTTATTTTTCTTTTTTGTTGAACTCCTAAAAACAACTTAGGAGGTTTCATTATTTTACAAGTAGCCTACCACAACGATATCTTTTCAAGGATTACAGCCAAAAGCCAAAACTGTTGTCTTTTTTTTAATTTCACCCTTTATTGACATTTTGTCATTCCTTATTCATTATATATCACAATAGGAAAAATGTTTGCTAATTATATTAAATACATTTAAATTCATATATATTTTACAGATGCATTCGGTGGGTAACCAACTGCGGGCGAGACGACTTCGCGGATCTGCCAGACAAGAAGCTGAAGTATCGAACTCTGTGCTCTCAACACTTTAAGAGGTCTGCATTTACAAACGACATTAGAGACAAGGCTTTGTTAAACGTAAGGGTAAAGAGAGTGTCAGAGGGTGATCAAGTGAAACTGAATAAGAAGCTTAAAAAACTCTGTCATGTATGACAGGCTACTGAAAAAACCAACATTGTGGATGTCTGCTAACTTTCTTCTTAATCTTTGAATATGCTTTTATTTCTTACTTGACACCATGTTTAGATTGTACATAATTTAATAGTGTAAATAAAATATATATATTATTTTGCTGCGATGTATTTTTTTCCATTAGTCTACAATATTACATAGTTGACATATTTTGTATATAATTTGTATATGTTTAAATAATTTATGTGTAGGTTATATATGTATATATAATTTTTTCATACCTGAGACCTAGTATCGAAATTTGTTTTATGTAAATAAAATCTGTGATTATGGTGCGATGTAATGTTTTGTAATTATGTTAACGATATCTAATAATGTTTTGTATAGTTTAAAGTTTAAGTAAATAATTGCCGGGTGTGTGTGTGTTTTTATGTATATATACGAAGGCGGTTCAATAAGTCCTTAGAAAATACAAGATAAGTCGCAAAAAGTATCAATATTGTTTTATTTTTATTTACTATCATCTGTTGCTTGACAAATGTGAAAGTTTCAGTTGATTTCATCAGCTGATTTCATTGTTGTCGTTGATTGAATCAGGAAAGGTTTGTTTATTTAGAATGATGGACACAAGTGAGTTTCGTGCTGTGATTAAACACTTTCATTTGAAAGGCTTAACACCGAAGGAAATCAAAGTTGAGTTGGATGCTGTTCATGGTACATCTGCTCCTGTGTTGGCAACTGTTTATAACTGGGTAAACGAGTTTAAACGTGGCCGTACATCCACAAAAGATGAACATCGTTCAGGGCGCATAGTGGAAGTGACAACCCCAGAAATGGTTGACAAAATCCACGATATGGTTTTGAGTGATCGGCGAATCAAAGTGCGTGAAATAGTTGAAGCTACAGGCATATCACAAGGCGCAGTGTTCACAATTTTGCATGAAAAATTAAATGTGAAAAAACTCTCTGCAAGATGGGTGCCGCGCTTGCTCACAGAGGAGAATAAACGCATTCGTGTGGTTGATTCTTGATCGCAATCATGGTGAGTTTCTGCGTCGATACATAACTGTAGATGAAACATGGATCCACCACTACACTCCAGAGTCAAAGGAACAGTCGAAACAGTGGGTTTTTGATGACGAACGGGCTCCAAAGAAGGCAAAGACAGTGAAATCCGCCGGCAAAGTTATGGCCACAGTTTTTTGGGATGCACAAGGAGTAATCTGCATTGATTACTTGGAAAATGGAAAAACGATAACTGGAGAATATTATGCATCGTTATTGGACCGACTAAATGAAGAAATCAAGACAAAACGTCCGCACTTGAAAAAGAAAAAAGTTCTTCTGCATCAAGACAATGCACGTGTAGCCTACACACCTGCGCAGTTGCCATGGCAAAAATAATGGAATTAAAGTATGAGTTGTTACCACATCCACCTTATTCACCAGATTTAGCCCCCAGTGACTTTTTCTTATTTCCAAACTTGAAAAAATGGCTCGGTGGACAAAGTTTTATGTCAAACGAAGAAGTGATTGCCCAAACGGATGCCTATTTTGAGGAATTGCCAAAATCCTACTTTTTAAATGGCTTATCCATGTTAGAGAAACGCCTAATGAAGTGTATAGAGCTAAAAGGAGATTATGTTGAAAAATAAACAATAGTTTACCCGAAAAAATGTATTTTTCTATCTTATTCTAAGGACTTATTGAACCGCCCTCGTATTAATTGTCATAACTAACCCCTTGCACATATATTATAAGAATATGTGGTGATGTAAATTTTAATAAGTAGGTCTACTGAATAATTTGTACAGTTTGAAGTTTGTAAATAATGTGGGGATAATTATATATGTCTTAACTGTCATTTTACATAAATTACATGTAATTAGGTGTAAATAGAAATGTATATGATCATGTTGAAATGTAGTATTTAGTATTTATATATGTTTTTTTGTACAGTTTGAACTTAGTAAATAAGTGTGTGTGTGTGTGTAAATATATGTTTATTTCATAACTGAGACTTAACATATATTGTGAATAATTAGATGTAAATAAAATATGTATATAATTATGCTGCAATGTTATTTTTAGTAATTATATATACTGAATGTTTTTGTAGTTTACGTTTGTTTATAATTTTCGTGTATATATGTGTTATTCATAAGTGCCACTTCATATATCGTAAACAATTAGATGTAAATGTGATATGTTAGTGGTTATGCTGCAATTTAATTTTAGTTAGTAGGTATTCTGAGTATGTTATAATGTTTGTCAGTTGAATGTTTTAATTTTGTTTTTTTTTTAATTTTGATTGTCACCGAACATAGATAGAAAATAGTTAATTGTGTTAACATTTGCAATACTTTTTCGGCGTCTATAAAGTACGTTTTCATTTTTGTTGAATAAACTTATTTTTTTATAGTAAATTTACATTGTTTTTTTTCCAATAACATCTCTATAATTAATTTATTAAAATCTCTGAATAGTCTATCACTTTTCAATAGTTATTCGTTAAAATGTTTGCCCATTTACTTTTGTTAGTTATTTGTATGATAGTATATTCTTTCGGTTAGTATAATAATTCTTGAATCACAGATTAAATTGTTATAATCACACTACATTTATTACAGCAACAGTCCTTGGATTCTGTTAAAGCAACAGTGCTTGGATATTGTTAAAGCAACAGTGCTTGAATATTGTTAAAGCAACAGTGCTTGTACAGTGTTAATTCTAGGAGCAGTTCCAAAATAATTTATTCATCTTATAAAGTTTTGGGTTATCATAGGTTGATCTACGATTTGATTATCAAAGCAAATATGAAAAAAAATTCGGCATCCAGCGATCACATCTTAAATTGTTAATTCAACATTTGGCAATGAAGTAGTGGAGAGTCTTTCAAGCAAGTGGCATCTCGGCCAAACCGCGGCGGCAGAGGGATAGCGAGAGCAGAGTCTGTATAGAGGAAGCTCTTTTATACAGACCACCAGGCAAACTTTCTCCTTTCGCACACAACCCTCGCTCCCTCTCTCTCTCTCTCGTACCCTCGACGCGCTCTCTCTCGCACCGAAGGCGAGCGCTCTCTCTCGCACCGAAGGCGCGCTCTCTCTCGCACCCTCTGCGAGATCTCCCTAGCACAGAAGGCAGGAAAATATTGACTGGAGAACTCTAGCGGCTAAGGCGAAAAGCAGCAATCTCAGAAAAAAAGTTGGTCTGAATTTGCTGTATAAGGAGTGTCCTTCTTATAGAGTGTGTATTCATTGCCAAGGGTCAGTACTTCACTCGTTGAATAAAGTTGAAGCACAAGCCTGTAGGCCCATGTCAACTGGCGAGTGAAGTTTTTTTTAAGAAAAAAAAGATGATATGGTCGTCAGTAGGGATGGCAACGATATATCAGAAATATCGATAAATATATTTCGATATATTAGTATCGATATTTGCTTTCGATGATATCGGCTATAATGATATTTTGATCTGATATATCACTAAATATTGACATTATTTTCTCTTCTTAAAATCATTTGAAAAAACATTTAAATTGCCTTTTATGCATACTAAAAATGTATTGAATTAATAAAGTAACTTTAGTTAGTTTAGTTTATTGTAGACAATCGGGTGTAACGGGTAAATGGAGTTGTGTGTGATTTGGCAACACTGACTCTATGACTATCCAGTCGCCTTACAAACCACTTGCAATTATATAATAATTAAAGGTATAATTAATTATACTTATTTTGAATTTATTTTAATTCATTCCCACAGACCACAACTTGTTTCGTTTAGATAAATGTATTTAATTGTTTCATTCAGGAGGCTATTCTAAATTGTGTGTGTGTGTGTGTGTGTGTGTGTGTGTGTGTGTGTGTGTGTGTGTGTGTGTGTGTGTGTGTGTGTGTGTGTGTGTGTGTGTGTGTGTGTGTGTGTGTGTGTGTGTGTGCGTGTGCGTGCGTGCGTGCGCGCGCGTGTGTGTATGGTCAAAAATTTTGAAAATGTAAAAATTTAGAAAAATTCCAAAATTTTGAGAAAAGTTGAAAATTTCAAAAAATTTCAAAAAAGTTGTAAATTTATAAAAATTTTGAAAAAGTCAAATTTTAAAAAAAAAAGTTGAAATATATAACAACAAATAAATAGTGACAGCAAACATCAGTGTAATTTTGTTCATGACATAAGAGTTAGAGCATAGTTTTAAACAGATAAATCATTTAAAACTTGATATATCGGTTAGGTGGTACATCGATATTTTTCTTTTGTTATTATCATTAGATCTATATTTGGTTTGCGATATATCGATATGTTGAAAATGTTTGCCATCCCTAGTTGTCAGTCCAGTTTTCCAAAAGTGGTCTTGTATTTTTCATGTTGAAGAAAGTCGTAAATATCTGCTTGTTTAACTATTGCAGTGTAGGTGTTTTGGAAGATTTCCCTTTTAATTTTCAAAAAGCCTCTGTATTGTTGCTGACCAATAGGGTATATATTTTAGTTTTAAAAATACTAAACCACATGTAGATTTTTTTTGTTATGCCATCTTGAGGTTTTTCTGCCTTGCTTTAGTTGTAGCAATGACTACAGATAGAAACAATTATATCTGTAGTCATTGGTTGTAGTGAACTAATCAGACTTTTCTATAAGTAAAAATTAATCAGTTAAGAAATCGGTGTTTATAATAATTTTTCTACTCAATTATAGCGTATATAATTGTTGTCAGAATTCATTTTTGAAGGTGGCATTGAGCGAGCAGTACAGCAATGTGTAGTTGTTGCATCTGCATATTGAAGGCGGCAGTGCGCGAGCAGTTCAGCAATGCGTAGTTGTTGCATCTGCATATTGAAGGCGGCAGTGAGCGAGCATTACAGCAATGTGTAGTTGTTGCATCTGCATATTGAAGGCGGCAGTGAGCGAGCAGTACAGCAATGTGTAGTTGTTGCATCTGCATATTGAAGGCGGCAGTGCGCGAACAGTTCAGCAATGCGTAGTTGTTGCATCTGTATATTGAAGGCGGCAGTGAGCGAGCATTACAGCAATGTGTAGTTGTTGCATATTCATATTGAAGGTGTTGTTTGAATGCTGCTATACTGTCGGAGAATACATTATAAAAACTCCAGTTAGAAAACATCACTGTAAATACGAGACAGATTACAATAAAAAAAAATAAACACTACATACACTTTTTCTTATATATGTATGTTTTTTTTTAGTTTAAAAGGAAAATATCTATCTTTTAAAGTTTTTTTTTTTAATCATAGTGAGGATAAAAAAGAGCCTGACTTTACAGAAGCGTTTGCTTTTAAAAGTCCTAGTTAGATTATTGAAACTTTAATAGATTATTTATCAACTCATTAACTAACTAATCCTAGTTTTATGAACTTGGATTTATTAACAAAAAGGTGTTTATGAAAAGGGTTAAACAGCTTTTTCTAGTATTTGAGTACGCCTACGAAATCAAATAAAACGTCGTTTCGTACATCAAAATATCATTATTTCAAAAAACTAACGAACGTTTATATAATATATGTATGAATTTACATGGATTAATAATAATTACTTGATAATCAATCTAGAACTAGTTAATCAAGGAGTTTATAAATAATGTATTTAAAGAATCAACGTGGTTTGACAAGAGGTTTTTTTATGAATTATAAAAAAGTGTTAGAAAACATACTTTTTTCCACCCTTGATTAAAAAAGAAACAATAAAAGATTAAAATGTTCCTTTACACTAAAAATAACGTACAAATAAACAAAGAAATTTTAATGTAATTTTTGCTTTTCTTGTGTGATTGGTTTATTTACTGTGATGTTTCAAACTTGAGGGTTTATAATTTTTTTTCTCTGACAGTAGGTTTGTAGGTTGTACTCCGAGATCCTGGTTTGTCAGGCTGCTTAGCGGACAACTCGAACTGACATGTATCCTGAGTATTATCTTTTCAATATTACTAAAGGACAATTAGGCAGGATGTATTTTGACTTTAAAAAACATAACACTACATGCCTTTTTACTAAATGTACAATAAAATAAACGAAAATAAATAATGTTCTCGTTGTTGTCTTAAAGTAGAATATTGAAGAAAAATCAATAGTATAGATTTTTTTAAGAAGAATTGGAATACTACTAACCTAGGTAAATCTCTTTATGATACTTTTTTCTGTACACTAACCGATTAGCCAGCAGGATAATTGGAAATAATAGACGACAACAGCCACATTTTCGAACGCATTTAAATGCCAGGGTTAAAATAAAAATAACCTTTAGTCAATTAATTATAGATAAGGAGCTTTTCAAGAAGATCGGTCATTGTGTTTCACTGAATGCATGTAAATCGCGCCCCATCAAAAATCTGGGTAAATCGCGCCCTGTCTACCTGAACCTCTGAGTCACGGGCCGCGAGCGTCACTTGACAGCCGTTTCATAAGGGGAATGACCGGGAATGGCCCACCTCCCAGTTTATCCCTGGTAGCTTTCTCTTTAGTCTTTTAACCTAACCTAACCTATGAATGGATAAAGTGCGAAGGGTTAATATTGTGCTAATTGACGTTGACGAGGGTTGACGTGACGACACATGGGGCGCGATTTTCACAGGGCGCAATTTACAGAGGGTGCGATTTACAGGTTACCGTTTCACTGTGTTAATTCTCTGGCGAATAAATAAAACGCAAACAAAATACCAAACTGTTCAAGACTGTGTTTTTTATTTATTAATTGTTTACTATTATTGCAGTCAAACATGATGAGTAATTGTCATGAAGTTTGCTAAGTACGTTCTTTATATCAATGAAAGCTAAGCTCTTTACCTATAATTTATTACAATTTATTTTTATTTTGAACTTGCATTTGAAAAATTCTAAATTATGGCTGATCTCGGCTATTGTTTTCTATTATACTACTGGCTAGTCTTTTAGAATACATAAGAAGTAGGCTACACTAAGGAGATTAAATTCGCCTTTACTTTACATTTATATAATCTAAAATGAAACTTTTTTTTCCTCCCAGCTGACCCTTGCGATTGTCTGACCCTTGCCAGGTAACTCACGCGGCACTGTGGACACGTAGTTGGTATAACCCTACATATCATAAAAATGCTACAAACCATCCGTTAACTCTCGATTTTGCGGATCATTCTTTACCAAAATGGCAAGAAATTGTTTACCAGTTTGCAGAATTCAGTTTAAAAATCCATAAAATTTAGTAAATTATGGTAAATATGCTTGTGTTTGGTGTCGTAATGCTCACAATAAACTAGGTTATTATATAATTATAAAATAAATAAATAAAATTATTTTTATATGCTATAAAATATTTGTAAATATGGTTTGTGATGATGGTAAAAGGGGTGAATGTGTACCTGGTAAACTGTAAAATATTTATTTAGAATTTCAAGTTAGCAAAATCGTTTCAAATTTATTCTAGTTTCGGAACTTGTATACTTATATTATTATAAATGACAGATACATAGTTTAGTATAATAACCCCATACCGTACAAAATTATAAAAATATGTTGGGTAACCTATATTTATAAAAATTCACCGAATATCTAAAATACATGTGACAGGGTTCTTCTAGTGTTATATTATTATTTTATTATTATATTTAGTGATTAATGTTTAGTACAGTGCTTTTCGAAATTATAAATTGTGAAATAAGTGTTGTGTTGTATACCGTAATATAAAAGCTTGCAATCTGCAAGCCTTATTAGGCTCTTTTCATTAATAATCATTAAAATATTATTACAAATATGTAAGCACCTTATTTGTATTATACTTTAGGAACTTTGAAATATCTTATTTGTCTTTGAAATGTCACATATTAATTACTTTGTAAAACAAAGCAATAACGAAGCCGGCTCGTCGTCAAGATGGCGGGACTAGTCTGACAGTCTGACTCAGAGACGCCTTCTCATAGTCAAGATGGCGGGACTAGTCTGACAGTCTGACTCAGAGACGCCTTCTCATAGTCAAGATGGCGGGACTAGTCTGACTCAGAGACGCCTTCTCATAGTCCAACGCTTTGTTTACTCATCTTCTTCCTGCATTACCGTAATATTTACAATAGACCAAGATGGTAATGGATCGGGCAACTAATGTCGTTTTCATTACTGTGGGAGTAATTGCCAAACTAATGACGTTGTCATTGCTGTGGATAGTATATTACCACGGTTCAACGATTGTGGTAATTGTGCCGAAAACTTCAAAAAAAATATTTTCTGAAGCAACATAACGTCGGCGTAGTATGCTCATTGCCACTTTGGTAGCAACAAAGTTAGAGCAATTAATTGCACGCAATGCCAAATCGAGCGTTCAAAGATTGTAAAGTCTTAGGTATATTCTCAACACATTAAGCATTTATAGCATAAAATTATCTTCTTAATACACTGTCTCTTAGTGCAACAGTATAACATGTCTGAAGTTATACTAAGGTATGTACTGAGGTTAGCCGGTAGAGAGGGCTTTGCGGTCCTAAAGTCGCCTCTTGTGAAAAATAAAGACGTTTTTAATTTCATTTAATTTTCAAGTTATACCAATAATAGGTATCAAATGTAATTTCTCGGACAACATAATAAACACAGAAATAGTGTTATAGTAGGAAAATGTTCTTTATAGTTTAAGAATGTCGTGTATTGAAAACTGCAAAATGAATATAAAAAATGCCTCATATAATGAGGAAGAATTGTTTAGCCATATACTCGTAGCTTCTTGGTTGGTGCCAATCTTTCTGGAATACTATTTTGTCTGTTTCATTTTACAATTGTGTTTCATATAATAAAATCCACAAATCTAACGATCTAATGTAATTTAATGATTGGCCACATGTTTTTTTTAAAAGGTTAGTTGACTTGAAAAATCATTGTAAAGAAACCAATTGCACAAGAAAAAGAAAAAGAAATTAAAATTGTCCTTGTTTATTTGTGTGTATTTGATTGTAAAGGGAACGTGTTTATTTTTTAATGATTTTTTAATCACGGGTAAAATAAAAAAGGGCCTTATTTCTAACGTGTTTTACAAAAGCGTTCACATTAAAAGTTCCTCAAATAAAACTCCTCGTCAGATTATAACTTTAATAGGTTATTCATCAACTCTTTGACTTATTAATCCTAGAGTTTTATGAACTGTGGTTGATTGGCAAAAAAGTTCTTATGAAAAATGTAAAATAACTTTTTTTAGAGATTGAGTAGGCTCACAAAATCTAATAAAACTTCATTCTGTACACCACAATATTTCATTATTTTAAAAAAAATGTACGAACGTTTACATACAATACTTGTACGATTTGATTAGTAATCAATCGCAGCAAAGTGTGCATTTCAGTGTACAGTGGCGTGTGCAGCGGCGTGTTTAGCGGCGTGTGCAGTGAAATGTGCAGCGCAGTGTGCAGCGGCGTGTTTAGCGGCGTGTGCAGTGGAGTGTGCAGCGGCGTATGCAGCGGCGTGTGCAGTGCAGTGTGTAGCGGCGTGTGCAGTGAAATGTGCAGCGCAGTGTGCAGCGGCGTGTTTAGCGGCGTGTGCAGTGGAGTGTGCAGCGGCGTGTGCAGTGCAGTGTGTAGCGGCGTGTGCAGTCCAGTGTGCAGCGCAGTATGCAGCGGCGTGTGCAGCGCAGTGTGCAGCGGCGTGTGCAGTGACGTGTGCAGCGGTGCGTGCAGCGCATTGTTAAATCGCGCCTCCTTTCTCATGACCGAAGCTGGCAAATCAAAGCAACGTCGCTGCGTTGAGGTCTGTTCCAGCGACTTTCCTTGGGTTGTTTCCCACAAGAACTAAGTACTAAGTTTACATATGTTCATAAAACAGCATTTCTGCTACCATTTTGATCGTAAGATGTTCATACGTTAGAGATTTGAATTTTCCAACTACATACGTATCCACCTGCAGTATAAACCTATTACGAAGTACTAAAATTGATTCGAAACCCTAATACTGAGGACAGCTCAAAAACTAAATTTTGGAAAATAAAGAGTATCTTTTTTTCTAAAGAACCCAATCTATGTGAGAGTACTGTACCATGAATTCGTTTATTCGTACCATGAAAACACACAAGAAACATACTACAGAAGTAGGCTTGATTACATACCTACAATACATATCTCATCTAATAGAATTATTTGAGTCAGTAATTTGTTAGTTAGTGAGGTCTGCCACTACATCTGTTTCAAACTGTATCACATTTACATGGGCCTGTACTAGCGCTCTACTATTGGACCCCAAAAACAGCTGATAATTTGATACTCAACATTTGACATTGGATTTGAATGAACAATCCGTGTGTGTGCGTGCGTGCGTGAGTATATGAAATCAATAGTAGTAGTAATGAATGCTTTAAAGAGCTATTATTTTTTTAAGTTTTTATTTTTAGACGTAATTTTCAAATCTTACACTATAGTGGTTTTAACCAAACCATTTCACAATAAATAATTTATATAAACCAATATAATGTGTTGATTATATTTATTATGTAATATTGTACAGTAATTTAAAAAAAAAGTTACTGTTAGTGATGATGAAATGAATCAATTATTGGAAATGTATTCATTATTTTACAAAAATCAATTTCTTGGCCCTCTTGAAAACAAATCCTTCATTATAAAAAACAACGGAACCAAAACAAATCTTTTAATTAAAACAGTTTTGAGTAATAAAAGTGTGGAGATAATGCACTGTGAAAACTACTTAAAATTCCAGTACTTTTCATTGCTCTAACTCCAACTAGGATAAGAATTATTAAAACGTATAGTATCATTTAAGAAACAATACGTCATAAACGTACAATTAAACGAGGAAAACAACGGTGTGATTACATCTTTCAAGGACCTCTTAGTTTCTTAGTAAACAACTTTCAAACTCCAGCAGTCTACACATAATTTCTGCGACGACAGTAGTCTCTATCTTGGATCCAAAGAAATCTTCGTTTTCTAAGGGAATCGGGGGGGGGGAAGGGGGGTTCCATAATACGACTTTAAGTAATAAGTATAATGTTAAATATAGCATCAAGCATTACAGAATAAATATTTCAGTCCACAAAATACTTCTGGAAATATATCTGAATTAACGCTATTATTTAATCAATTTGTGGTTTATCATTGGTGTTTACCGAACTGTTTGAAGCCAGCGGTTCGCACCTATATATAGCCATGAGAGTGAGGTTATATTTAGATCTGGAGCCTCCTCCAGAGTGTGGTATCGAACCGCTCTCCAGCGGATTGTTCCCACCCATTGCATCGTCTGCTGCCTCAGTGTCTACACTTCACGGTCGACCGTCGCAATGGTTGTGTTCTCCTCTGATGCCTCCATATATGTCTTCTCCATCCTCGCTGCCGCTATCGTTGTTGGGGTGGCTCTACTTTACAGGTAAGACAGTAATTTGTACTTTTTTCGTGAAAAACTGTGGTATTTTTTAAGCAGCATTTATGACTTTTGAATGCATTTTGAACAATCACTTTCAAGCTGAATATTCTAAGATTTATTCTTAAGTAAATAATTAAACTAGACAAATAATGATTGTTATTCAATTGAAAGGTTTTTATTTCATGACGATTTGTTCAAAAGTCCTGAAATGAATAGGCCAGAATGTTAAAATGGTCCTATACTCATAAGATGTGGAATAAACAATTTGCAAATAACTTTTTATATGGAAATGCATTTAATAAATAGATAGACAAAAATACGATGCAGCAAGTCGATAATTGAGGGATATAGGCTTCGGATATTTTACAGAAATAAGCATCAGAAAGTTGGCAAAGTTGATATAATCGAACGTAAATCAATAGTAGATATGCCTTTACAGGAGAGTATAAAATAGTATTTTGTATACACTTTAATGGCGTAAAGTTTTTAACATAATCTTTGCTGTTTTGTGCTTGATAAAACAAAATAATAATGGATTTTAATATAACACTGAAAACCAAGCACAAACTGACAGCTTAAATTACAACTGATCAATTTTGACGAATATAGGATTAAACACTAAATGTAAAAAAACTTAGTGATGAAATATTACGAAAAGCAGTTTTTCAAATTAAATCATTCCGAAGTTCGCATGAAATAAGTTTTATTTCAACATAATGAAATAAATGTAATATTATTAATCATTTATTAGTAATAGTTTTAAAGAATCTTAAGTCTAAAACTAATTGAACAAAATCCATAATGAGTAATCAACTGTTTACCCAATATCAAGTGCTATCAATAACTTGAGAAGTGGTCAGTTAATACAATATGATTTATTTAGTTGGTATTAAATTGATATTTATTTAGGTGTCTTATATCATAGCAAAGTTTAACATTTTTATAACGATATAAACAACGTTTGACAACTTGTAACCCATTATTATTGATATGTAGATAATACTTGGAGATTTCCAATGCTTTCAGTGTTTAAGAAACAAACATAATTTTTTTAGGATAATATGTATAGCTTAAACACAAATGGCACTTAATTACGTACATGTTAACATATATTTGTCGGTCGTAGATAAAACACTTTTAAAATTTGTCACCATTGAAATGTTTAACTATACCGTTCATTTAACTGTGTAAATATTAACTAGATAAAATACAAACCTTATTTAACATACTAACGTTCGTTTTTGTTCTGTATTTTGTATTCGTCTAGTTAATATGTGATTTTATTGCAAACATTCAAATAAGAAAATCATACTGTCAAAACATATTCGTGGAAGTTTTTTAATTTAGCAAGACTGCTTTATAGCTTTAAATTCCTACGTTTTCTAACTGGCTTGAAGATCATATACTGCACTGTGAGGTGTCTCGATGTTACAGTAGACTTGACATGAAATACTACCAACCTACTGCATGACTCAGTCATTCCAGCAGTATCTACTGTAGGCGACCGTATAGACGGTGACGACTAGGTCTACCTCCTACATTCCTAGCTGGCCTTGACGATCATAATATACTGCACTGTGAGGTGTCTCGATGTTAGGAATGTTGCAGTAGACTTCACATGAAATACTACCAACCTACTGCATGACTCAGTCATTCCAGCAGTATCAACTGTAGGCGACCGTATAGACGGTGACTACTAGGTCTACCTCCTACATTCCTAGCTGGCCTTGACGATCATAATATACTGCACTGTGAGGTGTCTCGATGTTAGGAATGTTGCAGTAGACTTCACATGAAATACTACCAACCTACTGCATGACTCAGTCATTCCAGCAGTATCAACTGTAGGCGACCGTATAGACGGTGACAACTAAGTCTACTTCCTACATTCCCTAGCTGGCCTTGAGATCATAATATACTGCACTGTGAGGTGTCTCGATGTAATGAATGATGCAGTAGACTTCACATGAAATACTACCAACCTACTGCATGACTCATTCATCCCAACAGTATCAACTGTAGGCGACTGTAAGACGGTGACGACTAGGTCTACCTCCTACATTCCTAGCTGGCCTTGACGATCATAATACTGCATACTGCACTCTGAGGTGTCTCGATGTTAGGAATGTTGCAGTAGATTTCACATGAAATACTACCAACCTACTGCATGACTCAGTCATCCCAGCAGTCTCAGCTGTAGGCGACTGTATAGACGGTGACAACTAAGTCTACTTCCTACATTCCCTAGCTGGCCTTGAGATCATAATATACTGCACTGTGAGGTGTCTCGATGTAATGAATGATGTAGTAGACTTCACATGAAATACTGCCAACCTACTGTATGACTCAGTCATCCCAACAGTCTTAGCTGTAGGCAACTGTATAGACGGTGACAACTAAGTCTACTTCCTACATTCCCTAGCTAGCCTTGACGATCATAATATACTGCACTGTGAGATGTCTCGATGTTAGGAATGTTGCAGTAGATTTCACATGAAATACTACCAACCTAATGCATGACTCAGTCATCCCAGCAGTCTCAGCTGTAGGCGACTGTATAGACGGTGACAACTAAGTCTACTTCCTACATTCCCTAGCTGGCCTTGAGATCATAATATACTGCACTGTGAGGTGTCTCGATGTAATGAATGATGTAATAGACTTCACATGAAATTCTACCAACTTACTGCATGACTCAGTCATCCCAGCAGTATCAACTGTTGTTTCTAAACAATACCAACTACTGCACTCACAAAAAAACAGTCACTGTCCCATTGACTGTTGAAATACTGTCACATAACTTATCAGCTGTTTGAAAGCAATACAAAACATATGGCACAGTAAAAACATCTTAATTGTGTTGTTATTTATTTATTATATATATATATTTTTTGCTTGGTGAAGTTGTAAAATCAAGAAAATAGTTTTGCAATGTACATTTTATTTCCCAAAAAAATAAAACAAAACAGCTGATTAATTGTACACATTTTTAATCAGACAGGATACATTACTATAATAGTTGTAAAAAGTATTTTAATTTTCTTGCTAAACCATATATACTAATAATTGTTCAGGTTGCGATAATCCACACGAGACGTGCCTCGTTGAAGGATGTGACTTACCTACCGGTCGAGCCATACCGTACATATGTATCAACAGTCGTAAACTTAACGATCAGCTGATACTTTACACTCCTTCGGCTAAACATAAAAACATAAATTATTACTGCAATTAAGAATAACGCTTACTTCAAAGTAAAATAAAATCAACTAGATGAATTAAAACATTATAATTGATCGAATATTAGTTTCAAAACACCAATTTAGGCCCTTCCCTTGAACAAAACTGTAAAAATACAGTCTAAACACAGAATAAGGATTAAGCAATATTTTGGACATTTTAATATTTGAGGACACAATTAATTGATAAGTACTGGAATTGTTTAATGACACAATACGCAATGTGATTATCCGCTGCCTATGAGAATGAGACGTGTTTTGTAAACACTGTTGTGTCTGTCATAACTATAATGAATCAGCTATCATCTCCTTACATCCGCTTCTTCTCTCTCAGTATCATAAAAACCCTGCGCAGAGAATAGCATTTCATACAAATTATTTTAGAAGGTGAACTCTAAATTCGTTATATATCCAAGTTATACATCGGTTTAAAATAGTATCATTATTTTCAAGTTTTATTATAATGGCTGAGAGGAAAAAGTTGTATCAGACATTAATTAATTATTGATTATATTTTCTAAATTTGTTTACAGTATAGTTGTTAGTTAATATAACTGATTAATACAGTTTGATCGTGATTGTTAACCGTTTTGTTAGGAAGGAATTCGCTCACATTATAGCTATGATGCTGCAGAAATCGAAGTAAAATTCAACCTAAAGAATTCACTACATGACAACATCGAGTAACCAATGTTTTTATTCCACATTATGATTATATAGATTCGATTATTCATTGTAGGGTCACTAACTTTCGTGTAAGTGCGGACCGAAATTCTGAAACAAGACCTACGAACAAGGAAAAAGGACGGTAGGCTACACGAGTGGGTTCTGTAGATATAGAAATTTGTTCTTTTTTTAAAGTAATTTGAACTATACCCTTGATTATATACACCTACATAAAATTAATTATATAAATTATATAAGTATAAAATTAATGATTATACTTACATATTTAAGAAATGTATTTTAAATAAGATTGAGATGTCAACAAGTAATAAGAGATAAACTACGTGACTACATTGGAACTCATAGGGGGGAGGGGCTGTGATACCAAACTACGTGACTACATTGGAAATCATGGGGGGGGGGCTGTGATACCGAACTACGTGACTACATTGGAACTCATAGGGGGCTGCGATACCAAACTACAGGTAAATCATCTTGTGAAAAATCGGTCCGATGTGTGCGCAGTGGAAGACGTCGCCAATGCGCATGCGCTGGCACGTAACAGCTCAGTCATTCCCTGCAGTTTCTCGTAGGTTCGCTGGCTGACAGAGTACTACGCGCGGTTCTAAAAACATTAGCTTTAACGTTTAGTGTCACGAAATTTATATTAGTTTTAATTTTTTAGTTTTGTAAATGAGTGTTTAGTGTCGTAATCGTTTAGTGCATAGTATATATAGTTTCTGGAGCATAATGAATGTGCAGCCGGGTAGTAGTACTAGTAAATCAAATAAAAAAAGACCTGTTATTCATAGTCATACGCGAAGTATTATTTACAATGTATATAGTTATTTAAAGAAGAAAAATGAAGATTTATCGGAGAAGAAGTTGCTCTCAGAAGTGGCAGAAGCATGTGGAATATCCCATAGTTCTGCATATAAAATCGTCAAGGAAGCTGCCCAGTCACCCGGACAAGAAAAGAAGTTCGTAACGCCAAGGAAAAACAGACCTAAGAAAAGTCCAATAACGGGTTTGGACAATTTTGATTCGTGTGTTGTGCGACGGACAATTAACAATTTTCACATATTAGAGGGAGAGAGGCCCACTTTGAAAGGAATCCTTCGGGTTCTTGAAAAAAGAATTAACTTTTCGGGTGGAATAACAAGTCTGAGGAAAGTAGTTCGCAATCTCGGATTTAGATGGAAAAAAACGGAAACTAACAGAAAATTGTTGATTGAAAAATCCTACATTAGATTAGCTAGATTAAAATACTTGCGTAAGATAAAAGAGTACCGTGAAGAAAATCGTCCGATCGTTTACAATGATGAGACATACTTTCATAGTTCTTCCTCTTCCGAAAAATCATGGACTGAAAGTGAATCGGACGGATTAAAAAAACCAGTGGGCAAGGGACAGAGAGTAATTGTGATTCATGCTGGCGGGGAAATGGGCTTTATTCCAGGTGCTCTCTTAATGTTTAAGTCTGGAATGAAGAAAGGCGATTACCATGACGACATGAATAAAAATAATTATACTAAATGGTTAGAAGAAAAGTTAATACCAAATTTACCAACAAATAGCGTGGTTGTGATTGATAATGCTCCCTACCACCGGGAACAAATAAACCCAGCACCGACTTCGTCCTCGTTGAAAGCTGATATGATGAGATGGTTGTCTGAGCGAGGGATTCATTATACTTCGAATCTACTAAAACCCGAATTGTACGACCTCATAAAACAACACAAACCAAAATTCGTAACCTACAAGACAGATCATATCTTAGCAGCAGCCGGCCATACAGTACTTAGACTTCCTCCTTATCACCCTGACTTGAACCCGATTGAAATGATATGGGCCACAGTCAAGTCACACATTAAAAAGACAAATATCAAATTTACAATAGATTCTGTAACACAACTTGCTTTGGAAAAGTTCAACTCCATAACTCAAGAAGAATGGAAATCCCGATGTTCACACGTAGAAAAGGTAGAGGACGAGTACATTGCAGCCGAAGGGATGCTGGACAATGTGACAGAACGTTTATCATAAACTTAGATGAAGACAGTGACAGTGACTGTGATAGTTTATGTGCCAGTGGTAACGGCGAAGATGGAGGTGGCACCAATGACGTTAGCTTCAGTGATGGAGATGGAGCCATGAGCGGAGTTGAAGACATGGGAACCGAGAGAGAACTGTCTTTCGACCAGTTTTAGACCAAGAACGAAATATTAACATGTGAGTTAATATCGTTTAAATTCCAAATTTTCTTTAGTGACACAATGTTAATTATTAGAGTAAATTATTAAGTTCAAGTTATTAGAAATATGTTTAGGTTTGTCGCTCATTATCTCAGTAAAATTAAGTTAGTTTAATCTAAACTGAAACATAACAATGAAATAATTACTCAGATTAAACCCTATAATTAAACATAACAGAAATTAAAAATTAGTACATAATACAATCTTTCTGTTGGTTAATTGATATGGAAAGTTTTTTTTCAACAAAATAATTCACCAAACTTTACCATTATCATTGAATATATACCATATGCGATTATTTTGGGGCAGTCCCAATGTGTTGTTCATTTCGTTGAAGGGCTAATTTGCAGCGGAAGGGATTGGAATGTGGACTTCACCGCTCCTCGACGGCTGGGCCACGCCTATTGTTTTATTGCTCCGTGTCACTACTTGCACCTACCATTGACTAGCCGAAAAATACGCAGCCAGGCTAGTAGCGCATTGTTGTTTCCGCTCCGCTCCTCACTCCCACCACAGACACTACCGCCGCCACGCAACCTGCGCGAGGCGATTTTTGTTAAAGTGATTCTACTGTACGTGACTACATTGGAACTCATAGGGGGGGCTGCGATACCAAACTACGTGTAGGGTAGATTCTTTGATCAAATATTTTTGCCATCGGTTAAACTCTACCACAGAATATAGACAGATACAGAAGCCCCACGGTATAGGAAATAATGAAACGGGGCAGTTTTGTGGTATTTCTCAAAATGAAGGCGTTGATACGGTCGCTAACTGGCGCGGCGTTGCCAGATCATAGTGCGGGATTCCCGTTCTCCCCACAGTGGAGGGAGGAATACAGAATGGACAGACAGAACTCCAACCGACAGTCAGACAGGGCACTGAGGGCAAGGCCCGGAATACCCCCGCTTACGTTCACTGAGTTGCATTTACTCCGCGTATTTTGACCCTATACATCCTCTTGTTTGAATTTTAGCCAAATTCTTCTAGTACATAAGTTATACGTTAAGCAAATGAAACCTATTTTATGACTTCTAATTAAAGGGGATTGTTTAATTGTATTCTTAATTAACAAGTTTATGAAACATATATGATAATTTATCAAATTAAATTATGAAACAATTAATTGTTTAAGAAGATCAAATAACGATGGATGATAAGAAAACTAAGGTTTTATTCTGCAGTTAGCTTGGGCATTGTCAGTGATATTACATCACGAGGAACTATAAAATATAACATATAATTTAGACATACATACTATACAGAATTATTCACCACAATTTCTCAATACAATCCCTCTCATAAGCTCATTATTTTTATTCATTTTTATTAGGGCTTACTATTTTTAAATCTTTCAATTTGCCAAATTGATTGATTTGTTTACTTATTTATACCGACTGGATATCATCAATGTTTATAGATACTATAGTATATACTGTACCTGAGCAGATACAGAGACAAGCAAATTGTATTGATGGCACATGCTTATAAGGATCCTTGAAACATATAATTAGAGGTTATACTTTTAACTACTGGTATGAAATGGTATGAAATGAAATTCCACTAATGGTATGAAAAAGTAGGTTTTTGTGACAAAGATGATGTGCAAGATTTCACTTTTATATGTTAAGTCATATAAAAGGTGTGACAGCGTTTCTATATTTTTTTCACCTTGTGTGCACGCTATGTACATGTTGCCGACGTTTCAAGTGCATTGCAGTTTCATCTTCAGGGCAACACACTCTGTTACTAGATCCACAGAGCACAGAATATAGACAGATATCTGTCTATATTCTGTGCACAGAGTATATGTAATGTACCTGGTGATGAGTATGTCGCCCTGAAGATTGAGAGCTGCAATGCACTCGAAACGTCGGCAACATCTAATTAGTGTACATAGCAATCAGACACGGTCCTACCCGGACTATGATAATGTAAATAGTTTGGTCTAACGTAAATAGTTTATATCAAACTGGTTTCACTTATTCATTTCAACGATTAGTCACCAAATACTAATGTGGGGTATACTTGTTGCTGCAGGAAATGTATCGCATAGATTATGTTGAAGTAAGGTGTGTGAATGGTGTGCGACTGCAGCATTCGTCACATTCACTCCGTGAACGCTGATAGCGCTACCATAAGGTTGAAGACGGGCTTTGCTAAAACTTTAACATTTAATTTTAGGTATTTTTCAGTTTACTCATGGCATTGTTACAGTTTTAGACAATAGAAGAATAATTGACATTGAGGGGACAAGATGCAGAAGACGTTTGATTAATTGATTAACACATGGCACAAATGGCTCGAGGAAAATAATCTAGGCCCTAAATGATGTGTATTATTTAAAAAATTTCTTTCACTTCACAGTTCTGCACGTACACTTGTGATAGGTGTTTTGGAATCTTAACATCCGCAGTGATTCTATTTGTAATAAATTTTTACACTTCCTCTAACACAAACTGTCGTAGTCTTTCTTTCTCTCCATTAAAACACTAAGTTATAACAAGACACAATGATAAAATAACCGAAACCAAACCAATTTTATTCAGACACTAGCGGACACCACTGCCCGCTTCGCATGCCAACCCCGTCGTCCACTCGCTATGCTCGCGAGATATGGGTCACCAGCGGCCTCGTGGGGGAGCTCGGCCTTCGGCCACGCCAAGACGCTCTGTTACAGGCCTCGCGGGGGAAGGTTTCGGCTTGCGGTCTCACCAAGACACTGCTACAGTCCCAATTTGAGTAACTCGGCCTGCGCCTCGTGGAGAAACTCGGCCTGCGATCTCGTGGAGGAGCTTGGCCTACGGACTCGCCAAGACGCTCTTCTACAGGCAGTTATGGAACTCGGCCTACGGTAGTTTTATTTTTGTACTACCCTTTTACTGGTTTTAGGAATTTTTTTGTTTTGTTTTAGGAGCATTAACCCCTTAATATTATCCTGTTCAAAATCTGATATTGTATTTTGGATCAGGAGAGAAATTGCTTTAAATTGATACCTCACTTGATTAGATTAGATCAGTTTTAAAAATTTTAACATTTTTAAAATTTCAGTTTTTGAGTCCCCGATACCACAAATGTTTGAGTTATTAAGCTGAAATTCATATATAAGGTGTGCGTTTGTTACACGTGTAGAACTGTGAATGTTTTGACACTTTACTAAAGTTTTTCTTCAAGCTTAGGTAATAAAAACTACTTTTTAGTGATTTTTTCTCATTGGGGACATTGGGGAAGTTTTGGGGTAAAAAGGCCGCCATCTTTGTTAATCAATGAAAAAAGAAACTTTTGTGAATTTTCTGGAGTTTCAGACAGAGAGCTTCAATTCAAGTATACTCTTCATGGGGGTAAGACGCCGGGAAATGCCTCAACATTTAGTGTCAGTGAGTCAGTCAGTCACTACATCGAGCTTTATAGTATATAGATTGATTGAGTATTATTCAGAATTTTTTTATAGTCGCGTTCTTTAACTTTGCCTCAAATATTATTTTCCATCTAGTTTGAAGGGGGAACACAGTAATTCGTTATAACTTTGGGACCGCCGAAAACGTTTTTGTGCGTATTTCTCTAAGGCGATTATGATCGTTGATAATGAGTCTCCGGAGTCTGGTTTTATACTGAGTTGTACGTTCATCAGTATATGTGGCAATTGATTATTAGACAACTGCTGGGCTACGATCGGGACCGGCAGCTTTCCTTTTATATTCCCTTCCCGTAAGTGTTGGGCTGTTTTTAACGCCTTTAGGTACAAGTCTGTCAATACAGGGCCGCAACCTGACATATACTGAGTTCAGGGTTGTAATGAATTAATGGTTTATAAAATGTCGGAGCGAGGTGGGGAATAGGGCGTGGGCATTAATGGCGGGAGGTGATGAAAGGGGCGGGTGGTTGTGGTAAAGTTATGGGGTACGTGCGCAGGATTGAGAAATTTTCTAGGGGGACAATTGAAGTTGGTGGGGGGGGAGAGGGTTTATGGGGGGAGTCAGTGTGGGATTTAGGGTGGGTTTTTTTGTTGTGGTAGTTGAATTATTAAGTGTTGGGGTGCGTTTTAATTGGGGATTCCTACGCTCGCGTGTGGGCCCTTTTCCCCGTTGTCGGGAGTCGCAGACTGGGGATAGATTAGAGGGGGGGTTGGGGGGAGTAGGGGGAGGGGGTGGAATGTGGATTATGGGGTAGGATAGTATAGTGGGGTTTTTTGTTCAGGAGAGTGGGATAAAATGGGGGATTTAATGGGGATTAGGTGGGAGGGGATAGGGATGATGTTTGAGGGAGAATTGGTGTGAAAGACAATTAGGGTTATTGGTGGGGGCGTTGGATGTTGTGGTATGGTGGTGATGCACGGTTGGGTGCGGGGTGGTGTTTTGTGTTTTCGTGGGGTATTTGAAACGAGGTAGGTCTGAGCGGCGTTTGCAGTGTTGGTTGGGGTGTGTGAATTTTGGGAGGGGAATGTGGTTGGGGGTGGTTGGTGGTGGTGGGTGGCTGGGGGGGTGGGAGGTTATATTATCGTTGTGATGGAATCGTACAGTGAACTAGTGGTTTTTGGGGCTTTTCTGGGGGGAGGTGGTTGTGGTGGTGTGATTGGGGGTTAGTGTGATATTTTGCAGCTTAGTCATGTTTTGAGACGGAAATAGCACCTAATTGATGAGGATACCTGAAGGAATGTAAACGATTTAAAATAATGTGTATTTTTAAATTAGTTGATTAAGGCTACATGTATGGAACTTTTAGCCCTAATATGAGATTTTTGTCTTCTGTGGAGCTAAGTGTATGAATTATAGACAGCGCCAATAAAATAATAAAGTATACAAAATAATTTTACTAACATTTATGTAGGCTATTATTTACAAATTTGCAAGTATTTATTATTATTATTATTACTACTATCTTAAATACATTCCTGATAGTAAGCTTTTAAACTTACTTTATTCATTTATACGGCAAAATATTTTTCCATATGTTTTATTTACTTATTTTTACTCGTGTGTACAAAATCTAGGTTTCACCAAGTTATGCAAAACTTGTCGGTGAAGACCTATAGTAAACAAGAGAAACAAAAACGTATTATAGGAAAGAATACCTGATTATTTTAATTTTTTTCTAGTTATTACTAAGATTGGGTGGTTTAGGGCAGGCACCGAATTAAACAAACAATAATTGTCAATAAAAAATGTTAATATGAATATTACGTTTTAACAGTAAAAGATGTACAGTAATATTATACTCCGCATATGCATCATTGTTGGACTGCTCGTGCCGTACACGCGGGACTGTTGTTGACTAGCCTGAGAGACCAGAGACGATGCGTAGCGGGGGATTTCTCCCTGGCCGGCTGGGCCGGCCGGCCAGCCACAGTTTGGCAACCGCGCTTGGCCGGTTTTTACCACTAGCGCCGCGTATGATCTGGCCGGTGAGTTAAGCGATCTCGCGTTTCAAAATTTAGCATTGCGTGGGGCTTCTGTATCTGTCTATATTCTGTGACTCTACTATTAAACTTGAAAAGCTTATGAATGGTAAAAAATACGTAAGTTTTTAGACCGGCAATAAACTTTATACCGGTACTTGATTAATGTATTTTAGTATGTACTTTAGTAAGAAAATCCCTGATTAAATTGTATAAAAACAAGTTACTCGTATTATTGGACACATTTTTATAGAAATGTTTTTTTTTCACTTTAATATACGTATATATATCGTATGGTTTGTTGTCAGCTACCATTATTTTTGTATTTAATTAAAAATTATGTAAAAGCTGTTTTATAGTTGGACAAAAAGTTCAAAAGTACACTATCACCATAAAAAAATAAAAAAAAAAAATAAATAAATAACAAATTATCTCCTGTCACAAAGCTAAATCCAATCCATCAAGCCATTTAAAACCTGCCTCACTAATTCTATTTATGGTAGCTAATCCCTCCGTAAAACAGCGCAAGGGGCACTCTGAAACTATGTGATCCATTGTTTGGATAGACTCATTAGGACTGGATAGGACATGATCTACTGTCAATCCCCATTTGTGCTTCTAGTAGTTACATCTGCCAACTCCAGTTCGGAACCGATAACGTCCACTCCCTACGAGTGAGGTTCATCCCACCTACAGGTATTGATGAATCGTTAATAAGGAACGTATTTCGTCCATCAAAACTGTTCCACGCTATGGCCCAGATTGGGCGAGAAATTTGATCTGCTCAACTGGAAAGCAGTACGTAGATGTGTGTTTCGAGATTTTAAGCGACCGTTCTGACATGGGAGATTCTGGGTGATGGGGAGATACGGGGCATTCAAGATCTTATTGAATTCTTTATGTAGTGCCTCCTGACATCTTATTTTTGGAGGAGCTATATTGCACAGCACTGGGAGCCAGGGTAGTGGAGTTGCCATGAGAGTGCCACTAATAGCTCTCATGGCTCTTAAGTTGGACATCAATTGCTGTAGTATTAAACTATTTAGCCATATGGGAGCACTGTATTCAGCAGCTGAATAAACCAGTGACAAAGCAGTAGTACGCAGGACGTGTGCGTTGGCTCCAAGTTGTTCCAGCAATATGATGTAGTAGATTTGCCCTGGTTTTAGTTTTAGCTGCTGTTTTTTAAAGATGGCTTTTAAACGTCAGCGATCGATTTAACGTTACTCCCAGGTACTGTAGATGATCATTGTGGTGGAGTTTTACAACATTAGAAAGATGTTTAGTTTTCGATTAGCCATTCGATTACTTAGGTGGAAGCAGGTAACTTTGGTTTTTGATGGGTTAGGATTCAGCTCCCAGGCTCTAAAATATTCTTCAAGGGTTGCAATATTGTTTGTGAGTGTTTCTTCAGTAGTTGTGAAGTCCTTGTGTTGTCAAGCTAAAGCAATATCGTCTGCATATATAAACTTTCTTGACTTGGTGATTGGGATGTCAGCAGTATACACGTTAAATAAAAATTCACTTTAATTATTATATGGATAGAAAATGATGAGATATAATCACTGCCCTTGATTATTTACCTACTATAGGTATGTCATCTAATAGAAACAACATTTATTCCAGTAATTTGATTTCTTAGTGAGGTCTGCTACTACAGCTGATTTAAACTGCATTATATTTACCAGCGCAAAACAACTGGACCCAAAACAGCTGATAATTTGATTAAAGAAATGTAACATTGGATGAGAAATCTGTGTGGCATCTGTTAAACTCATTAGGGGCTCAGCTGGGTGAATGAATCATCACTGTCTGTGATTCATCGCCACGTTGTATTGCATGAAAGCGATTTATATATTGTCTACTTATGTATTCATTAATTGATAGTGTCCAATAACGTATATTAATTATTATAAAATTGAACTGCGACAATGCCTCCTTGCAGTTTATGCGTAGATTTCACTTTATCTTTTTTACTTGTGATTTGGCAACGCAGTGAACTACCTACACCTGTCTCAAGTATATGACCGGAAGATGCCTCACAATTAGACCTCATTGAAAAGGTGACAATTTCTCTCAACAAACAAATGAAATTTAGTTGAAACTGTCACTATAAAGAGGATTTTATGATAATCATTAGTAGTTTATAACTAAATTTGATCCTTCAGCTTTTAATTAATCATGATAATTTAGTTGATTTTTTACCCTACGCGCGTATTTTTGTTCAGTTTTTAGTTCATATTACTAAACATAAAATAGTATTACTAAACATAGAACCATTTCCTTTCTCAGTTACAAGGCACGTTGTTTAGCGACAATCAATGTATAATCACAGTATAATTTGGTACTATCAAAAAGTTTAACTTTAAATAAAATTACGCGTTTTGTGACATTTAGACAAGTTTAAATGATCTTTAGTAATAATATTCTTTACAATATTGAGTCACTGTGCAGTAAATTTATTGAGTAAAAATTGTATTGTCATTAACAAAGTTGTGTATTTTGGTAAGTTGAAAAGTTTTATCAATTAATTTTGTATCCTGATGTATCGAGAGTGAAATGTAAAGGTTCCTTTGGAATTTAAAATTATAATGAGACTATTCTCCAAATGGATAAATAATAGTTCCATTGCCAACTGTAATAATTTATTTATGGCGTCTTGATAAGTTGAAACGTCACAAAATTTGTATGATTTTAATTTAATCTTTTTAGATATCCACAAAAACATGTCACGCTCTTCATATTAATTGTATTAAACAATTGTAATCATCTGTAATAGTATATCTATGACATTTCCAAATCATAAAATGCCACATTAGAATCTAGATACTGACATCCAAGGTTAGGCTTTCCAACCTCGACGACAACTCCTGTAAACTCATTGCGTAGCAAATTGTTTTTATTCCAGTCTATTTATTTTTTTTCATACAGTCTATCTATAAAAAGTAGTAATTTTATAGATAAGAATATTTAAATTTAATTTTATGTAACCAATCTATCCACATAACAATGGCACAATCATACAAATAAAATGATCAATAGTGTCCATCTTAGATTTTTGCCATTAGCATTGGTTTTAAAATCAATAATAATGGTAAGGTGATTGAAATTTTGGTAATTTATTTTTGAAGCTTACTCGACAATACCATACTGAAAATGTTTCGCGAAAAATCCTGCAAACTGAAATGTTATAATAGAATCAACAAAGAGTGTTGTATACTACAAACATATTAATGGTTTTGTGTAGATAATTTCCCCTTATATGTATAAAATGAAGTAAATCAGTTTATTAGTTTGTAAGCTCCTAACATATTTATAATGTTGTGTAAGAAATTACTCCTTGCATGTATAGATTATTAATACATCTAGATAATCAGAATGCTACGTTTCTTTTTCCCAATCGACGAACGTCACTGCCTTGCTTATTTTATACTATTCCACAACAAGTAACTTTACTACCATGCAACCGATATAATGTTGGATGAAAGTACAAATATTCCATGCACTGGGGCAATGAGAGATATTCCTGGTGATCCATTACACTAGTACGAGACCATTGCGCTGGACTGCGCCAACTATGTACCGAAGCCTTTATGGTTGCTACACGTAACTTGCGTGTTCTCTTAAAATAGTCTCTGACATCATCGATGGCAAGTGTTTTGCACTTCTCCGACCAAGGTTCCTCAAAGTACAGTACATTACAAATGAATGATGATGGATTCGTCTCTAATTTTATAGCTCAAGGAAGGACAACCTTACAGTTCCTTCAATGCAAAACCACTATATGTGTTTGGGTGGGTGGGTGTGATGACATAGTATCACGTAGTCAGTCAAGTCCTATCCAAATAAATGTTGTAATTTTCCGATTAAAATCAGTTTGTTCTCCTTTAAATGATAATGGTTTTAAGACAAAGTTTTATAGTTATAGTAATGTATTAATATAATACATCTAACACAGAGATGATGATCCTCTTACCCACCCATACACGTACAGTGTTACTGACTCACCCGTCTACCCATTCACGTACAGTGGTCCTGACCCAACCGTCTACCCATACACGTACAGTGGTCCTGACCCAACCGTCTACCCATACACGTAGAGTGGTACTGACCCATCCACCCACCCATACACGTAGAGTGGTACTGACCCACCCGTCTACCCATACACGTACAGTGGTACTGACCCACCCGTCTACCCATACACGTACAGTGGTAATGGCCCACACACCCACGCATACAGGCACGGTGGTAATGACCCACCCTCCCACCAATACAAGCACAGTGTTACTTACTCACCCACCCAACCATACAAGCACGGTGGTACTAACCCACCCACCCACCCATACAAGCACGGTGGTACTGACTCACCCACCCACCCATACACTAAAGTGGTACTGCTGTCCCATCCACCCACTCATACATTTATAGTGGTACTGACTCACCTGCCTACCCATACACTACAGTGGTACTGCTGACTCATCTGCCCCCACCCATACACTACAGTGGTAATGCTGACTCACCCGCCCACTCATACATGTACAATGGTACTGCTGACTCACCCATATATGTACAGTGGTACTGACAAACCTGTCTACCCATAATCTTAAATTGTACTAACCCACTTGCCCACCCATACACGTATGTGTAGAGTGGTTCTGAACCACCCGCCAACCTGTACCTGTACAGTGGTACTGACTCGCCCACCCACCCATACAAGTACAGCGTATTAACCCCTCTCAAGAGAATTCATGTCCTCTTGAGCTACATGCCTTTTTATATACTAGCTTAAATTGTTGGTATATAAAAAGATCATTGGCTGAAGCTGTAAGAAAATGACATCTGTTTCTTCCTTCACTATGGATTGGTTAGTTTATCCAAAAAGTGGTAATTGAAGAATGTGATTCTCCTTGAAGGCTGAAGCAATAGTTGTAGAAGGCCAATAATAAAACCTACTGTACACCATACTGGTACCACAACAAAGACATAATTACAATTTTACAAGTATGGGATGGCCATTGGTCCACCCACCCTCCCATACATGTACAGTGGTCATTTCCCACCTGCCCTCCCATACACGTACAGTGGTAATTGCCCACCCTCCCCCCATACTCATACAGTGGTAACTGCCCACCCACTCTCCCATACACGAACAGTGGTAATTGCCCACTCTCCCCCCATACTCATACAATGGTAACTGCCCACCCACTCTCCCATACACGTACAGTGGTAATTGCCCACCCTCCCCCCATACTCATACAGTGGTAACTGCCCACCCACTCTCCCATACACGAACAGTGGTAATTGCAAACCCTCCCCCCATACTCATACAATGGTAACTGCCCACCCACTCTCCCATACACGTACAGTGGTAATTGCCCACCCTCCCCCCATACTCATACAGTGGTAACTGCCCACCCACTCTCCCATACACGTACAGTGGTAATTGCCCACCCTCCCCCCATACTCATACAGTGGTAACTGCCCACCCACTCTCCCATACACGAACAGTGGTAATTGCCCACCCACCCTCCCATACACGTACAGTGGTAACTGCCCACCCACTCTCCCATACATTAACAGTAGTAATTGCCCATCCACCCTCCCATACACGTACAGTGGTAACTGCCCACCCACTCTCCCATACACGAACAGTGGTAATTGCCCACCCACCCTCCCATACACGTACAGTGGTAACTGCCCACCCACTCTCCCATACACGTACAGTGGTAATTGCCCACCCTCCCCCCATACTCATACAGTGGTAACTGCCCACCCACTCTCCCATACACGAACAGTAGTAATTGCCCACCCACCCTCCCCCCATACTCATACAGTGGTAACTGCCCACCCACTCTCCCATACACGAACAGTGGTAATTGCCCACCCACCCTCCCATACACGTACAGTGGTAACTGCCCACCCACTCTCCCATACACGAACAGTGGTAACTGCCCACCCACTCTCCCATACACGAACAGTGGTAATTGCCCACCCACCCTCCCATACACGTACAGTGGTAATTGCCCACCCTCCCCCCATACTCATACAGTGGTAACTGCCCACCCACCCTCCCATACACGTACAGGGGTAATTGCCCACCCACCCTCCCATACACGTACAGTGGTCATTTCCCACCTGCCCTCCCATACACGTACAGTGGTAATTGCCCACCTGCCCTCCCATACACGTACAGTGGTCATTTCCCACCTGCCCTCCCATACACGTACAGTGGTCATTGCCCACCCACCCTCCCATACACGTACAGTGGTAATTGCCCACCCACCCTCCCATACACGTGCAGTGGTAATTGCCCACCCTCCCCCCATACTCATACAGTGGTAACTGCCCACCCACTCTCCCATACACGAACAGTGGTAATTGCCCACCCACCCTCCCATACACGTACAGTGGTAACTGCCCACCCACTCTCTCATACACGTACAATGGCCACTGCCCACCCACTCTCCCATACACGAACTTTGGGGAATT
>JAQJVL010000369.1:0-28513 GCA_035578905.1 Stictocephala bisonia | reverse complement strand
CACCCCTCACAGCATTATGACGGTCTTAACTCTAAACATACGTCCCTGTGCAGATACTTACCATCCTCTACAGCCTTAGGGATGACTTACATATGCAAAAACTTCCCATTACCATCATTCTCAGTTGATTCCTCCTCTGACTTCTAGACAAGTTTAGTTGGAAGGGGATATCTCAGATGAGTGAAACAATATTGATCAAAGGCAACTGATAACATTTAAACTACCAGCTGTTACTTTTCCAACAGAGGTTATTTCAATTATTTTTGTTGACAAATTCTTGAAAGACACTGCGAGTGTAACTATAGTCGGATTCCAGTACATGTTTTACTATTTATTCGATAGTAATCATTATAGAATTACCATACGGTGTGATACTATGAATAACTATGTAATATTACACGACCTTTCGTATTATGTCCTGATTACAAAATGCATCTACAACAATGCACAACATTTGTTATAGCTTGGAATCGTTGATTTAAAATTTTAGTTTGAGTGCATTGTTGGTTAGCAATTCTTTTTTCACTTGTACGTCCTTTCACCCCCACTCTTCTAATATAACAGCGTATGGGGCCTATCCTATCATATTATCTATGTAATTTGTTTTAAATCATAAATATTTTAATTTTGGAGAATTTTTCAACTGATAATGGATAGTTGAACTTTTATTATTTAAATTTCTCTCGAGAGAGCATGCAGATGGTTACCATGTCGACAAGTCATGTTAACGCCAACTGCTGAGTCCAGACCGCTGACATGTGATCCTGGGAATCCACAACCGTTGACTGTGCAATGTGTTAGCTTACACGATTCACGCTAAAAGATTTCCGTATCGCCGACTGTACTTTTGACACTGTAGAGCGACTAATCTTCAGAGTACGAAAACAGTTTATTTTAGTTGAATTAACACCTCTAATGACGATTGTTGTGTGAATTTTATCACTGTTAGATTCTAAGAGAATAGATAAATGTTGTTATATTTAGCAAGCTTGTGAAAAATAAAATACAATCAATCAATATTTTTTACTATACGAGAGTCTCCATATCAATGATACACATTTAACCAATGTCATTGAGGCAGTAGAGAAGAACTACATGTCCTGGCTGGTCCCCAATACCGAACAACTTAACCCCATACGTATTTGTTCCATCTTTTTTAATTAAATATATAAAGCCCGGTATAATTCAAATAAACAGTCTTGTCAGTGTAGATTTCATTTGACTTCATCGGTTCCGTGTTACGAGCGCACAGGCGTAAAAGTTGTTAGTTGCGCACAGTCCTTCTACTTGTGGTCCGGATGGGGTTATAAGCGTACATGATAGTCTGCCTGACCTGCGTCCGCTCAATGGTTGCTATCAACGTGGACACTACTAGAGAAGTCTGGGGTATCCATTCATGTTGGATGGTGTTGAGGGTTCGGTTGTTGTGTAGGGGAGAGAACTGAGTGTCAGACTTGTCAGTTAGCTGAAAATCTGACTAAAACTACTTAAAGCTGTAGGTCCCATAGTCACACTGTCTATTGGGCTATTAATAAATAGTCCTTTCTGAGCTAAGTTGAACTCAGATAGTAACAATGACTACAATTGTTCATCTTCACTCATCACATTCATTTACCACTCATATTCGCCCATATCTCTACGATCGGCATCTTAGAAATGAATAATGAATTATTCCCCTGGTGATAAATCGATTGTGCAAGATTGAATACATACCCAAAATCAAATTAAATCTGTGTTGATTGAAAGTTTCATTAAAAATTAACATAATGATTAAAAAAGTAACAATTTTTAACTATATCTTAATTATTCTTCTAATTGACTACGACAATTTTCAGCCCAAGTTAAAATTACACTTACAGTTAAATTTAAGTGCAGGTGTATCGTGAAATTATTAAGATCAACAATTTACTTAAGTTATATGTGATTCAGCAAGTGTAAGTTACAATAAATACAAACTTAGCTGTCATGATTTATAGTTCCAATTATATATTTGATTAATAAATTTGTTATTAAAAAATTACAGTAAACAAATGTATCTATGGGATGTTATCGCCTTTTATAGTTAAAATATCTTGGAAAAAAACAGTTTACAAAATAGTTTTAGATATTTAATTTTACTAAGGTAATCTCTTGGGCCAGCCATTTGAGCATTACTGAAATGAGTTGTATTAATATGCAATTTAGATCCACTAGTATATATCTGAAATGTACAGATCCTGTGATATTACAGATCCTACCCTTCAGCTTTATACAATTTATGTCCACACCCAATTTTTTGTTCATATCTTAAGTTATGGGATAAATTTTATAAATGTTTGGACAGTTTTTGGGAGATTTTTTGTGAAGTTAAATGATTATCAAACTTTTATAAAAACAATATAGACACGTTTGTTAATTATAACTACATATTTGAACTATTTGTGATATCAATGTAATTAGTATTTTTCATTACCTTATATTGTATTGTATTATTGGGAAGGGAATGGATTGATCTAATATATGTTTAAAGGAAAATCATTTCTATTCTTCTTTAATCTAATTACATCGAGAAATCTAAACACCATCAGGTCACTGCTGGTATGAAATTTTAACAAAAATTTGGGAAAATTAAGTAGGACTGTACTATCAATTTGGTCTTAGACCATTTGCCTGTTTTATACTATAAAATATCTTATGGATAATCACATCATTTGCTACATATATAAGTAATGTATCATAAATATAAATGTCATAAGCATTACAATATAACCAAGTAATCAATTTTACCACCTCTAGATGCCAGAAAACACTGTTTCTGGAAATTGATAAACACATTTTTCTTGAAAACTAGTAAATTTATTTAACTCAAGGAAAGAATTTCTGCCGACCACGTAATAAAATGAAAATGTGATGTATTAATGGGGTTTTTTTAGTAGTGAAAGTGTAAATTTAATGCACAGTGAAAAGTAGGAAATTCCGGTACGTGCATAAAAAATACTAAAACTTATCAAAAATATTGTTTAGATGGTTTATTTCTACGTTTTCAAATCTACAAATATACTAGAAAACATAGGTGTGATTAGAAATGTCAAGGGACTCGTTGTTTCTTAGTACGACTAAACAACCTCCAAACTTGGGCACACTTAATTTCTGCGCCGACAGTAGTGACATGAATCTAGTGATAATAAGTTCACTTGTGACCTTGTAAAATTAAATACGATTTTTTTTACCATTAAAATGAATCTTGGTTGAAAAAATATGTAACTAATTCATGTGCTGTGTCCTTTTACACTAATTGTTGTCTACTCTTTATGAACTTGAGTCCACCGCACTTACATTAGAATGCCTTATAAGGAGGATGTGAGCAGGATCCTCAAGGATAATCATCAATCATCCTTTAGCGATAATGTGATGCTGTTTTAATTGCAGTGAATCTGTTATGAAGGTTTCAGTTGCAATATTCAACAGTATGGTTGATGAATCATAGCAATTAACTTTGTGACGTATTTATGTAACTTTCCTCATTCATCACTTGACTTACTCTATTTATGTAGTTTGTATTAGGAGAATTAAAATAATGCCAATGGGAAGAGGCAATTTTATTAATGACTATACCCATTAGTCTGATGCCAACATTGTTGCTGAAAATAGTTTTAAGTGTAGCGATTTTTTTATTTAATAGAAGCAGACAAGGTCCAAATGCCCAAATTCTATGCACACAGTGTTGCAAATTATGTATCCTGTAACAAGAGTTAAATGCATTTTATGAGTTTCTGTCCATTAAATATATCAACTTAAGTAAATTTAAAAGTTATATAGTATAATATAAACTAATACAAACAAGCAAGGAATTAATGTTAGTTTCTTTTACAACTGTACAAAAAATCGGTATAAAGTTTTTATTTTATATGGTGCGATGATATAAAATACTTTGCAGCTATACATTCCTCTCCAATCTTTGTCTTTACGTATTGACTTTTTTCATTTAACAACTTTATAAATTATGATTAAGCTTTTTCGGACATATAATAGTAAGTACGTAATTACGCTTGAATAGTTGAATTTGCCTTCACATACAGTTTTTCCGTCATTCCAGATGAATTATTTTAGCTAAATATTCAAACTATTAAAGCAATGGTGTGTAGGATGGTGCAATCTTAAAAGCATTGAGAGTTGTTCTAAATAATTGTACACCGCTTGTTATAGTAAGTGTAAACTCATTGTATGTAGCCCGGAACTGATGGATTAGACATAACGCAGTACAATGCCTGTCAAACAGATCCAAAATCGTTGAGGTTGTTACTTCATGTTCCGAAATATTATATATATTAATGATTATGTATAATAAATATGACAATACTAACGATTATCTCAGTCTCCCTCAACTTAGCCTTATAATGACCTCTCACCCAGCCTCTTAGCACTCGATTGTCTCCAGTCTCCCTCTACTTAGCCTGTTATGTTCTATAATGACCTCTCACCCAGCCTCTTAGCACTCGATTGTCTCCAGTCTCCCTCTACTTAGCCTGTTATGTCCTATAATGACCACTCACCCAGCCTCATAACACTCGATTGTCTCCAGTCTGACTCAACTTAGCCTGTTGTGTTCTATAATGACCTCTCACCCAGCCTCTCAGCACTCGATTGTCTCCAGTCTCCCTCAACTTAGCCTGTTATGTCCTATAATGACCTCTCGCCCAGCCTCTCAGCACTCAAATGTCTCGAGTCTGACTCAACTTAGCCTGTTGTAGCCTATAGTGACCTCTCACCCAGCCTATCAGCACTTGATTGTCTCCAGTCTGCCTCACCTTAGCCTGTTATGTCGTATCTCACCCAACCTCTCAGCACTCGATTGTCTCCAGCCTGCCTCAACTTAGCCTGTTGTGTCACATAATGACCTCTCACCCAGCCTCTCAGCACTCGATTGTCTCCAGTCTGTCTCAACTTAGCCTGTTGTGTCCTATAATAACCTCTTACCCAACCTCTCAGCACTCGATTGTCTCCAGTCTCCCTCAACTTAGCCTGTTGTGTCCTATAATGACTTCTCGCCCAGCCTCTTAGCACTCGATTGTTAATTCACTCTAGCTTAGTCTTCATTCCTATGAATATTAATAGGCCAGCAATATACCCTTAAGAATTTCAGTATTATCTTTCGTCCTCTTTGTACACATGCTGGTGAATCTGGTATTAATGTTTACGAATCAGCAAACCAGAATCAGAGTGCGAGAAATTTTCAATCACATAAATGAAGCACCGATATATGTATGTGACAATGGCAAAGGGCTGTTGCTGTCGAAAGCAGATCATTTTATTTAGGATGAAAGTGTTCAACAAATTACATTATTCCATTATTAAGGAGTATCTTCTAATACAGGTTCAAATCAAATTTGAATGTATTTATTTAATGTCTTCCAACGGATAAGCTCTAATTACAAAGAACCTTAATAGTATAACAAACATAACATTCTAAATGTGTTATATAACATTGATAGAAAATGTAAATAACAGAACTTATGAGGGAGCAATTATTGATGTAGAGATCGAAGTGATGATTTTAAAGATGCAGTTGGTGGTGAGAAAAAGTCGATATGATTTAGAAGTGTGTTACCCAGATGCTGGGTACTCGAACCATGGGACTATTTGTGGCATAGGAGGTAGTTACAGAGGGTTTTGTAAAGAGGGCTTTAGATCTCGTGCTAGAAGGTACTTTGAAGTGAATTCTCTCCAGGAGATCAGGGCAGTCGGAAATTCCATTACCAGCTTGTATAAGTACAGCATATCCTGATTTATTATTTAGGTCTTCCCAATGAAATATATCTTGGAGGGGATTTTATTCAAATTCTGAACGTTACGCTCATTTGAAATATCTATTAACTTTATTTTAATAGTTATTTTGTGAACTTGAACCTTTTATTGAACATTCTCTTCCTGTATTAGTTACAGACCTTTTATAACAGAATGAAATATAAAAATAACTTGCTTATTACATTCCACAAATCCTTTGGGCACTCCCACTCACTGACGGGTAACCACCATAGGCATTCTACACCAAAGGTAGAGTGGATTGTTGTAACGATATTACGTTAATTTAATTATTAATGGAATTAAAAGTTCACAGTATATAAGTGAAGGTTTGAAATGTAAACAGAGCCTTGCCAATATAAATCGAATAGCCATTAAAATATGCATACGGTAATTGGTTTTTATATTTGTCACCTGTAGTGAAAGGGAATATACGTTGGATGGGGAAAGCTTTGAATGCCCTTTTTAAAATAGCAATTTTACTATCCAATCATACTATCCTATAATATCAAAGACTTTAAAATTCTATAAAGATATATGATCAGTAAATTATTAATACTCTCTATTGTATGTTCCACACAAACATGTTTAATTCAATGTAACATGCCTTTTATTTAAATGGGTATATGAAATTTTTATAAAGCTGAGCGTTATAGATGATTACTTAAAAAAAGGCCCACCTGATATACGTTTCAACAACGTATTTTCACAAAACATTATAATGGTCCTTCAAAAGCCTACGAGGAATCAATGTACATGTATAATCTAGTAGGGCTATTTAATAAATTAGTACTAAGCTTTATATAGTATGTACACACTACGAAGTATTTCATTTTTCATTATCCATTTTGGACTTGTGCGATGTAAGAGACTTTGTTTTGGCGTTACTCCTGCAACTTTAGTTTTTCAAAGAATAATTTATTCTATGTTAGATACAATAAACATATGTACTTGATGACGTTATTGTGATAGGAAATAATGATGGAGATCACTTAACAAACCTAAAACAAACGTTTTTAATGAATTAAAGAGCATCTGATCTAATTTAAATGTAAATGCATGTAGGATGAAGTAAACTATTTGAGTATAATTAATATATTTTGTAAAGGAATATCAACAAGTGTTGACTGGATACACCAAGAATACCAAGACTAAACTAAAAGATATTATACAGCTACAACATTTTATTGGCATGGAACATTTTTATCCAAGATTTATTTCTGGCTTCGCTTACATTTGTGCTCCTCTTAATGCGCTACGCAAAAAGGAGTGTTTTGGAACTGGACAGAAGAACGTAGAAAAACTGTCAATAATATTAAACAAGCATTGGTTCGACTCCAGCCCCAAAACCATTTAACAACACCTTAGCTGTATTAGTTCCAGCAGACGCATCGACTGTGGGAATATGTGCTACGATACCCAGGATGGCAAAGACAGACCAATTGCATACTGTTCAAAAACTTTGAGATCTACAGAAATAAATTACTTGAAATAGAACGAGAATGTCTGGCAATTATATATGCACTTAATAAACTCAATATCTAGTTATGGGAACTACTTTTTTCATTGCATCATCATCGTCAACTCCTGTCTATGGCTCAACGAAGAAAATCTCCATTGATACTTCATCCAGACTGTAGAGGTGGGTTTTATAACTAACTAATAAGTAATAAAGTAGTAAATATAACTAATAAACTTTAATTTAAACATAGATTTTATACCAACAACGAATCTTGTAAAGTGCATTATCTTAGTCTTCTACCACCTGGAGAAGACAAGACATTGATGGAGATGACCAACGTTTTGATACTGTTGTTAAACCTCACATATTCAGTTGACAAATCTTTGCTTCCAGTGACTTACTCGTAAAAGATTAAGTGAAGAAACTGAACAGAACTCTTCTTGAGGTAAAATAATATATTTTGAACGGTTGTCAAAGGGTTCATATCAAACCTGAAATTAAATTATAGACAGTATAAAAGAATGAAATAATAGTCATTGTTTTTTATAACTAATAATAACAGTTCAATAGTTGTATTATGCGAGTCGTTCCCACGAAACCAAGAGACAAAATATCGTTTAATCTACATGATTACCCACCAAGAATGGTTAAAATGAAATCACTAGCTCGTGAATACGTTTGGTGGATACAGTTCGTCAAACACAGAAAAAGTTTCTTCTCACTTGTACCCATATACATGTTTATTTTGCTGGCACATTTCCGTGTAAAACTGTTCCTATTGTTTGAATAACCGCTATGAGTTGTATTATTACTATGAAACAACTCAAACTACTCATATACTACTCATATACCGTGTCGACACGGATCACCCAAAACTATTGTAACTGATACGTGTACTTCTTTCATCTCTTCTGACTTTTTAAACTTACTCTGCCCATTGATTGATGATCTGTGCGGAGAACTTATTCAGACAAAGTAAGGGGGTGAACCAGTACAGTACAGGGTAAACATTACTGATAAATACTTCTAGTCCAGGTCAGTTTCAAAACAATTCTATCTCTGACTCAGGTTCAAAGTCATACCACCTAAGACCATTTTGTCCACCGCCTAAATGAGTGTATTGAATATTCTTGTTTTTTTTTCTTTAGAAACATTATATAAATAAAGTATAATATTTTTGTCTGTTAGTTAAACTTTTTGTGGTACATTTTAAGAATCTAATCAATGACGGCGTTTCTTCCTTAGAGAGAATATCACCTCTGTCTGGTTCAATAGCTCCATTCCTTTGTTCGTGGCAATGATTCTACTGGAGAGCTTGTAACAAACGTGACTGGAGATTATGGAGTAAAGTTTCCAGAAATATAGTTCTTGTTTACTTCTGGAAAAGGTTTCCTCAATACAATTTCTACAATGATATAGTTTAATCAATATATTTTATAACAAACTTAAAACTAATATCATCAATAATGTGTTCTTTAGAACATTATCAAAATAGTTCCCTTGAGTCCTCATTACAAACTTTAAAACCTGGGAGCCAAACTAGGTCACCAAAGTTCTTGATAAATTCAACCTGAACTCATAAAAAAATAAATCTAAAGCATGACGGTTTTCACTTTTTTTAAAGTGGTGTTGTTATCCCAATTTAGATGTCAACAATAGAAAGTTCTTTCTGGGAGCTTTTGACAGAATTCTCTTAAATGTGGATAAGTATTAGCAATGAATATTTTGGGTGGGACAACGGGCCTATTTAGTCGTTTGTACTTCAGGGGAGAGGGAGTTCAATTATCACGGCACCCAGTTTACTGAAGCAGAAAACCTGAACACTCTATTAATATATTTGAATTCACTAATTAGATATATTGGCTCCATAGCTGTCCCTCTTCGAAATATTTTGACTGCATAACTTTAACTACTATATTTAAACTGTTTGGCTTCATATATCCGGCTGGAAATTCCATGCAGAATTTCACCTGAATTCCGAAAGTATCAGAGCTATATAGATGCATGCACGGCCACGCTGCACGATCCTTGGAACTAATGGTGGTCGATTATCGATGGCCGGCTATGGCTGCCTCGGACACCTCAGAGTCTGTTGACCCCAGCGAGTTGTTCATGTCCTTGGCCCACTTCTCTCCATCTCTCCTTCATTTTGGGCTCTTTTTATTTTATGAGGTGCGCCTAAAACTAGTTTGGAGCGGGAGCAATGCACTTCTCCTGAAGATCACTTTGTTCTTCACCTCAAGTACACCGCCTCTCCACCCCGCATCGCCTTGATGCCGCTTGTACTCGATCATTGCTTATTTGATTGAGATCTTTCATCTGTATCATTCAAGTTGATAACTTCGTTAAAGAAAATCTTGATCACTATCATTTCAAATTATTCCTTTGAAAAGACTATATATTTTTTCTTAAAAAACATTCTAAAATATAATCTGAATTAGTGACTATGTGTTTTCTGGTACACCTACCATATACAAGGATGCGAACCAATGGTGCTCTCTCAGCCTAGGACCAATGTTGATGTTGACAGCCACTACTAATTTATCCTGCGTCCAACTAATCTTTCACTATATACATTGATCTGTGATATACCTATGAAAACGATTTTCACAACGGTATTGATAAATTGCTTTATGATAAACGTTTATTGAAGATATAATTTGTATGATCAATTTACCTACAGCTGTTTACACTTACTTACTGAATACGTCTTTCAATGTTCGTACATCGATGAACGTTCATCGATTCATTGGCCTTGAACTCAAAAAGATCTTAAATTGAAAAAAAATTATCAGTGTTTTTGCTGAGTTCAATTAGTTTACAGTATTAAGCATGTTTTAAATATTACCATTGTATAGGTAATGGCCCTCCCTCTCACCCATACACTTACAGTGCTAGTTGTCCTCCCTCTCACCCATACACTTACAGTGCTAGTTGTCCTCCCTCTCACCCATACACTTACAGTGCTAGTTGTCCTCCCTCTCACCCATACACTTACAGTGCTAGTTGTCCTTCCTCTCACCCATACATTTACAGTGCTAGTTGTCCTCCCTCTCAACCATACACTTACAGTGCTAGTTGTCCTCCCTCGCACCCATACACTTATAGTGCTAGTTGTCTTCCCTCTCACCCATACACTTACAGTGCTAGTTGACTTCCCTCTCACCCATACACTTACAGTGCTGGTTGTCCTCCCTCTCACCCATACACTTACAGTGCTGGTTGTCCTCCCTCTCAACCATAAACTTACAGTACTAGTTGTCTTCCCTCTCACCCATACACTTACAGTGCTGGTTGTCCTCCCTCTCACCCATACACTTACAGTGTTAGTTGTCCTCCCTCTCACCCATACACTAACAGTGCTAGTTGTCCTCCCTCTCACCCATACACTTACAGTGCTAGTTGTCCTCCCTCTCACCCATACACTTACAGTGCTAGTTGTCCTTCCTCTCACCCATACATTTACAGTGCTAGTTGTCCTCCCTCTCAACCATACACTTACAGTTCTAGTTGTCCTCCCTCGCACCCATACACTTATAGTGCTAGTTGTCTTCCCTCTCACCCATACACTTACAGTGCTAGTTGACTTCCCTCTCACCCATACACTTACAGTGCTGGTTGTCCTCCCTCTCACCCATACACTTACAGTGCTGGTTGTCCTCCCTCTCAACCATAAACTTACAGTACTAGTTGTCTTCCCTCTCACCCATACACTTACAGTGCTAGTTGTCCTCTCTCTCACCCATACACTTACAGTAGTATAACACTCCCTTCCATACACGTATAGTGGAAGTTTTCCTCTCTCCCTTCCATCCACATACAATGCTAGTTGTTCTCCCTCTCACCCATACACTAACAGTAGTATGGCACTCCCTCCCATACACATAGAGTGCTAGTTGTCCTCCCTCTCACCCATAAACTTACAGTAGTATGACACTCCCCATATACGTATAGTGCAAGTTGTCCTCACTCCCTTCCATACACGTACAATGCTAGTTGTCCTCCCTCTCACCCATACACTTACAGTAGTATGGCACTCCCATACACGTAGAGTGCTAGTTGTCCTCCCTCCCTCTCATACACGTAGAGTGCTAGTTATCCTCCCTCTCACCCATAAGCTTACAGTGCTAGTTGCCCTCCCTCTCACCCATATACACTTACAGTAGTATGACACTCCCTCTCATATACGTATAGTGCAAGTTCTCCTCACTCCCTTCCATACACGTACAATGCTAGTTGTCCTCCCTCTCACCCAAATACACTTACAGTAGTATGACACTCCCTCCCATATACGTATAGTGCAAGTTCTCCTCACTCCCTTCCATACACGTACAATGCTAGTTGTCCTCCCTCTCACCCAAATACTTACAGTAGTATGGCACTCCCTCCCATACACGTAGAGTGCTAGTTGTCCTCCCTCCTTCTCATACACGTAGAGTGCTAGTTGTCCTCCCTCCCTCTCATACACGTAGAGTGCTAGATGTCCTCCCTCTCACCCATATACACTTACAGTAGTATGACACTCCCTCCCATATACGTATAGTGCAAGTTCTCCTCACTCCCTTCCATACACTTACAGTGCTAGTTGCCCTCCCTCTCACCCATATACACTTACAGTAGTATGACACTCCCTCTCATATACGTATAGTGCAAGTTCTCCTCACTCCCTTCCATACACGTACAATGCTAGTTGTCCTCCCTCTCACCCAAATACTTACAGTAGTATGGCACTCCCTCCCATACACGTAGAGTGCTAGTTGTCCTCCCTCCTTCTCATACACGTAGAGTGCTAGTTGTCCTCCCTCCCTCTCATACACGTAGAGTGCTAGTTGTCCTCCCTCTCACCCATACACACTTACAGTAGTATGACACTCCCTCCCATATACGTATAGTGCAAGTTCTCCTCACTCCCTTCCATACACTTACAGTGCTAGTTGTCCTCTCTCTCACCTATAAGCTTACAGTGCTAGTTGTCCTCCCTCTCACCCATACACTTACAGTAGTATGGCACTCCCTCCCATATACTTATAGTTCGAGTTGTCCTCCCATCCATCCATTTACTCACAATGGTGATGGCCCTCCCATCCACCCACCCACAAAAGTAGCCTAGACTACAGCATTATCGCCTTCCCTCCCACCCATACATGTACAATGGTGATGGTCCTCACTCCAACTCATACATGAATAGGAGCATGGCCCTCACTGCAGCATTAAAACTACAACAAAACAGTCAAACTTAAGTATTTTATGAATATTTTACGTTTAGTTATATGTCATACAAAATATAAAATGTTTAATGTATAGAATAAACATACACTTAACTAGTTATCTACATGTATTTACTTAGATGTTATTTACAGCTATATCTTTTATTTTAAGTTTTCTTAGAAAAATGTATTGTATAAAGGAATCTCACTTTTTTATCTACAATTTATATACTTTATAATTGTTCAAGAGTTATACAAAATACCTGAAACTCATATAATAGCTTTTCGAAAAAACGTATAAAAGAAATACAATTTTATGGAAGTTGACACCTGGGAAATTTCAGTCTCTATACTTCTTTTTCCAGACTTTTAACATAATTAAAAATATTACGTGAAACGTAGATATTCGGGTAGTTATTTCTTTGATAGCCCTAGGACTTGGATAGGCCTAGGACCGGGGATTGTCGGGGTCGCAGTGTTGGAATCGCCGGGCCAAAATCTTTTAAGGAAAATTCATTGAAGAGTGAATGACGAGTAGGAATGACAATGATATATCAATACACCGGAAATATCGATAAATATGTTTCGATATACCGATATATCAGTATCGATATTTTCATTCGATAATATCGGCCATATTGATAAGTTGGTCCGATATATCATGACATTAATTATTGACGTTATTCTCTCTATCCTCAAAAGCATCACGATTCGAAAAAATACACGTTTAATTCACCTCTTCTGCATACAAAACATGCATTGAAATAATAAAGTTACTTTATTTTTTAACGTGAGGTTAACGCACTAAAATGTAGTTTCTTGCAGACCAGGTGGGTGGTAGGTTTGCAGTCCTATACGAATGTTATTACATTATTATTTTATAATTAACTATTCTTATTTTGAATTTTTCTTTCAACTCCACATACCACAACTTTTTCGTGAAGTTAAATGTATTTAATTGTTACATTCAATACGTTATCCCAAATATTGACAGCATAACATGAGTGTATTTGGTCATTACATAACAGTTAGTGCATAATGTTATACAGATAAATCATTTACAATTCTATATATCTTTTAACCGATGTATAGATTTTTTTCGATATTATCGTTAGATCGATATTTGATTTGCGATGTATCGGTAATTCGATATATCGACATGTTGAAAATATTTGCCATCCCGAATGAAGAGTACTAGTGGAGAGTTTGTAATGTCTATGCTAAGCTGTGTTAATATTTTGACTATTATATTGTAGTTTTTATGTTAAATTAATTCTTAGAGTACCAATTTAGTAACAAATTTTGAACATATTTAGAATAAATTATATACAATGTATACTCAGTATTTGTATTTAATACTTATTTAATAATATACAATAAGTAATATAAACGAATTCACTAATAAATTTCTAAAAAAAACTCCATTCTGTACATTAGATTTAAAAGTTTCGAATTATAGATGAAATATTCAACCGAATTAAAATGACGGAGCTCAACAAGTATTTAACATCGTAGACTTTTAAATGTCCAGTTTGTACTCTACTTTGTACTTTACTTGTAATCATTATATACTCTATTTAATGGATGAAAGGTATACTGTAACAGTAAAAATTTTCACAAAGTATATATCTTTGGACATCAATAACTTTTTGGTTTCATTATTCACTCTAATCATGAAGTTAAAATTTAAATTTTTATTTTTTTCTTGGGAAAATTCAAATTGAAATGTATTTGTTTATTTTATAATGTTAACAATTCTCCTATGAAAATCAATAGTTAAGTAATTGTTGAAGAGTGTCAACAGATTAACAATTACGGATAAACCAACGCCAACTTACAATCAGCCGTTAAGTATGATCAGAAATTGTACTGTATGTAAAATACAAAATGCAATTATGAAAGGATGCGTCATATATATTTTGAAGCATAGCTTCTAAACCCATGTAGGCCAGGCTAAAACAACAGTGAAAATAAAAAAAAAATTGGGTGTGCGTCGGACCACACGGTGGAAGTTATACTTCTTTGGCCATTCTCATACACCCACTCACGCACACAAACAGACAGGATATATAAATGAAATATAAGACATTTTTCAATATTATTCAATATATTTATCTTCAATATATTATACGTGACTTCATTATTATATTATCCACCTATATTATCATTATCAGTAATTTCTTCGATTAAATTTCTTCGATTAACAATCGATTAATCGATAGTTCTTAAAAAATTTTTCTTACTTTTCAGCGTGACACGGTTTCTCGACTAACATCCCATCCCAAAGTGTCTAACGGGCGCAAAGAAGTATAACTTCAAAAATCTGATAATATTTAACAAATATACATTATGGGGTTTCTTACAATATGGTTCTAAAATGTAGAGCTAGTTTAGGTATTTTTACTTTCTTGTTTTCCAAAATTTAATAGCCTCATTACTTAATGTATTATAATACTTAAATTCTTAAGTATTATAAAAATAGTAGGCCTATTATTACCTTAATACACAAACTGATTACATTTTTGTTTTTTAACAGAAGAATTTTTTAAGACTGTAAAATTTTGAATTGTTTAGATTTGATATATGATGGACAATTTTAATAGTAAATAGTACGTGAAATTTGTGAAAAACTATTTCACGTACTATTTACTATTATTTTAACAGCTTATTGTTACAAATAATAAATTTATTTATGAAGATTTAGAAGTTAGCCTCTTCTTACATATAAATAAGTAAAAGTTGACTCTTGTATTTGTGTGCAGAGGTGACCCACATTCAGGAGTAAACAAGGTGACTTCTCTTCACCCACCCATCTGTTTCTCGCTGTCACGGGACTGAGTGCAAAGACCTAATGATGTACTCGTAGTTTGACAGACACGTCAACTTTCTCGCTAATCCTCATACCTGATTAGACCTGTCCGCAATTATAGGACCATTGACACCTTTCAAAGGGATTAGTTAGTTGGTGCCTGATTCATGTCGAAAACAGGGGATTACAAGACCCAATCCGGCAAATATTTGTGTTCTCCGAGATGTTATCTGGCTCGGAGGGTGATCTATTTTCGACTGTATGGTATGACACGTAATGGTGTATTGTTAATGGCTAGTAAATATGGGACCCCCTGGGCTGTGGAAGTCCCCTTCACCTTGGCTCCAGCCTTCCGCGTGTGAACGCACTCAAATAGAATTGACTACCACCGATTTGTGGATACAGAATTTCACCGTATCTCTTTATACATTTCTAAGTCCTGATTAACATTTAGTGTCATATTATATAGATATCAATCGTTTTAACAACTTTAAAGTTTTAATAAAACAAATTAAGTTATGATTTCTCTCTTTTACAGAACATTTTTTCATATATTTCCACCAATACATTTATAAAATACACTCCATCTTCCAAAATATGATGATTTACTAATTTATGTTCATGTAGTTTTATTACATATAATACTATAGTTATATATTCCAAGTAACCATATTCTTTATTTTGTTGTTTTATGTATATCGTACAGTTTGTTGTCAGCTGCCATTTATTAATTTTAAAAAGCTGCAATATATAATTTGGATAAAGATCCAAAAGTAATGATGGCATATTAATTGAATAAAAGTGTAAGTGATCTCCTGTCACAAAGCCAAGTCCAATCCATCGAGGCATTTAAGACCTGCCTCACTGATTCAGTTCATTCTAGTAGAGGGGAAACAGGGCTCCGAAAACGTCCCAAGTACGACTTTCGTCCGAAATACGACGGGGGGTGGGGGAAGGTCACGTGACCTTAATCGATATTTTGATTGACTGTGATTGATTTTGATTTGACTTTGATTGACTTTGATTTGATTTTGATTGACTTTGATTTGATTTTGATTGATATTGATTGATTTTGATGGCGGCGGTCACCTGCCGGACCCAAGACAACGGCGGCCACCTGCCGGATCCAAGCGTTATTGATTGTTTCGGAGAGTGGGGAAGCCACCTGCCAGACCCAAGCGTTATTGATTGTTTCGGAGAATACCCTCGGGGGTTTCCGGAGATTGTCGGGAACCTTCGGCAATCGTCGAGGTCCTGTGTAAGCTCACCGGTCGGCGATCAGTTGTCGGCGAGCCTTCGAGCGACAAGTACTATTCCCTCCTGACTCTCTGATTCCTGCCTGCGCAGAACTTCTCTGTTGGTGAGTCCTCATAATAAATAACAATTTCAATATACAGACATGAACTTTGACGCTTTCGTACAGAATCAGTCATACGTCTGAAACATAACCTCACTTTTTGAGACTTTATTCATTGTACTCTCTAGGAACATAACCTAACTTATTTTATCTTCACCAAGATATTGAAAATTATTTTCTACAGATATTTCTAGAATTATACATACCCGAGTAGATAGATATTGTAAGTTTAAGAGAACATAACCTCACTTTTTGAGACTTTATTAATTGTACTCTCTAGGAACATAACCTCACATTTTAGAACTTAGTAGACCCTAAATGTACTATGTTCAGTTCTTTTGTAATTCCTCAAGTAGACAAAGTACTAACATAACCTTACTTACGATCTAAAATATAGCAGGATCTTTGTTGTTTTTTGATTAACGTAGTAGCATCTAATGAAATAATATTTTGATTCACGTAGTAGTAATATATATATTACGATGGTTTCAGATCAAACTCCATTCAGTGTCAGACTGTTGAACGAGACACATCTAGCAGCTCCGCTATTTACAACGCATCTATTGCAACCGTATAGTAAGTATACATAACCTATAAATTCATTTTACTCTCTAGGAATATAACCTAACTTATCTTACCTTCACCAAGATATTGAAAAACATTTTCTACAGACATTTCTAGAATTATACATACCCGAGTAGATAGATATTGAGAGTTTTACCAAAGTTATTACATAACCTCACTTTTTGAGACTTTATTAATTTTACTCTCTAGGAATATAACCTAACTTATCTTACCTTTACCAAGATATTGAAAAACATTTTCTACAGACATTTCTAGAATTATACATACCCGAGTAGATATATATTGAGAGTTTTACGATATTGTGTTTCATTTGTTGCAGATCAGCCAACCTCACAAAAACCTGCTATTACCCCATCACTTGACTTCGTCGCCTGCGCAGAACTTCTCTGTTGGTGAGTACTTAGAAAATATACGGTCGGTGTTAGAGACAGGCCTTGAGTCCTTGTGATTCGGCCAGTTTTAAACACCGATCAGTCTTTTAGCAAACTTTACAAGGCTAAAGTTTGCTAAAGGACTCGCGGGGGATTCCGTGAGAGTGGTGGGACGCACTCTCGGCCAACTTCGACTTGGCAGTGGATACCCGGGTGGGGCCAGCGTGTGACGCACTGGCTTTTCCTCATAAGGCAACTGCCGTTAGGAGTCGTCACTAGGTTCCCATAGCTTGCTTTTACCCTCCCCAGTGCCGTGTTAGAACACCGATGTGTCTAACACTGAGCCACTTTCTAGTCTTCTAAATTTTTCCTCATGATATAATTTCTAAAATAGCCATGAACTTCTATGCTTTCGTACAGAATCAGTCATACGTCTGAAACATAACCTCACTTTTTGAGACTTTATTTATTGTTTGGAACATAACCTTACATTTTAGAGCTTAGCAGACCCTATATTTATTATATTCAACTTCTGAAATTAGTCAAGTAGACAAAGTGCTAACATAACCTCACTTACGACATAAAGTAGGATCTTTGTTGTTTTTTGATTAACGTAGTAGCATCTAATGAAATAATATTTTGATTCACGTAGTAGTAATATATATATTACGATGATTTCAGAACAAACTTCATTCAGTGTCAGACTGTTGAACGAGACACATCTAGCAGCTCCGCTATTTACAACGCATCTATTGCAACCGTATAGTAAGTATACATAACCTATAAATTCATTTTACTCTCTAGGAATATAACCTAACTTACTTTCCCCGTGATATTGTAAAACATTTTCTACATAGTTTTATACATACCCAAGTAGATGGGTATTGAGAGTTTTACCAAAGTTATTACTTAACCTAACTTATCTTACCTTCACCAAGATATTGAAAAACTTTTTCTACAGAGTTTCTAGTTTTATACATACCCGAGTAGATAGATATTGAGAGTTTAACGATATTGTGTTTCATTTGTTGCAGATCAACATGAATCCCAACCAGGCTCCCTGCCCTAGATGTGCTAAGGCCATATCTCGGAAGAACATGTCACACCACCTCAAGCGCTGTGGCAACCCAAAGCCCACCATCGAGCCCCAGCGACCTTGCCCTTCCTGCGGGATGATGATTACTCTCTCCCACCGCAGCCGGCACCTCAAGAAGTGCAGCCCCACTCACCTCAAGAGGAAAGCAGACGAACCAGCCCCCTCCACTTCCAAGGCTCCCCGGCTGGATAATGATCCTACCCCAGGTCCATCATCGATCATCAGCAATCTGCGGAGGGTCATTGTAAACACTTACAACGCCACCACATCAAATATCGGGAACCTTTTCCGTGGAATCCCCCAGAACTTTCAAGACGAGATTAAGGAGATAGAGACAGCATTCAAAAGCCGTATGAAGACTTACGCTGCAGAGAATCCTCATGGAATAAAAGAGCCAGCAATATTTATGGAACGCCTGAGAGGGGTCATTGCGGATAAGATCCGACAAATTGTGCAAAAACACAACATTAAATTCAATCTTGTTTTGCTTGTTGAGTATAAGAAACCAACTAGCAGCGATGATATTTTCTAAGAGATGAACTTTAAGACTGCAAACAAAGTCATTCTACCCACCGATGACTTTGAAGAAAATCTGAAAACAGCCGATAAGAAACTGCTAGCCGAGATGGATGAGTTTTATACTAAAGGATCTGGATGGACTCTAAACAAGATCATCAAACTAGAAGTCAGAATCAATCGGCACACCCCACTCCGAGGCTCCACATTCATTGATCTGCCGGCAAAGATTAAAGCAAAAGAAGCCATCATCAACGTTCAAAACAATGATCACAAATGTTTCTTATGGTCTGTTCTCGCAGCATTACACCCCATAGAATCAAAACATAATCCTTGCAAAATCCAACATTATCAGCCGTTTGAACAAGAGCTTGATGGCTATCTCCAAGGAATTACTTTTCCCATCAGTTTTCAGCATATTAAACTGTTCGAGAAGAGATCTGGCATAAGCATCAATGTGTACGCTTACGACGAGAAGCTCATCATTTACCCGATGCTAATCACGAATATTGAAATAAACCAACACGTGGACTTGCTCTACGTCACAGAAGCTAACAATACCCACTTTTGCCTCATAAAAGACCTCACGAGACTAGTGAACAGTCAGGTGACAAAACATAAAGGGAAGATTTGGCTTTGCAAACGTTGTCTCACACACTATGGGAGAGAGGATTTATTGGAAGCCCACAAAGAATATTGCGAAAACCATGATGTTGTCAGGATCGACATGCCTAAAGAAGGAGATGTAATAAATTTCAAGGACTTTAACAAGTCAATGAGGGTTCCATTCACCGTCTATGCGGACTTTGAGTGTACGCTTCTACCTGTAGCTGAGGAAAAGGAGCAGGAACAACATCTTATTGGACCAAAGAGAAGGTTCATCGAAAAATATTAAAAACATGAAGCAATTAGTTTTTCGTATTACATCGTTCAACATGAAGGCGACTACAAGGACCCGGTCAATTATTTTGGACAAGATGCAGCTCAGGTATTCGTAGAAAACATCATCCAAGAATCCAAGAAGATCTATCGCAAGTACTCTCGACTGGCTGCAATTCCTATGCAACTCACAGAACGAGATTTACAAAACATATTCACCGCACAAAATTGTCATATTTGTGGAGAGCCTTTTGACGATGATGATGAGGAGGAGGATAGTAAACGAGTCAGAGACCACGATCACTTGACTGGGAAATTTAGAGGAATGGCTCACAACAGATGCAATCTCAATTACCGATAGCCGAAATTTTTCAATCTTCATCCACAACTTGAGCGGCTATGACACGCATTTGTTCATCAAAATGTTTGGTCTCAACGATGAAACAATGAAGGTCATACCTAACAACGAGGAAAGGTATATTTCATACACAATTCAAGTGGATGGGGGATTACCACTTAGATTTCTGGACTCGTTGAGATTTATGTCGGGTAGCTTGGACAGCCATGTCAAAAACTTATCAACATCACAGTTTAGGCACACATCAAAATTCTACTCTGGCGAAAGATTGCAGCTGTTGTTGAGGTAGGGGGTCTACCCTTACGACTTCATGGATAGCATGGAAAAGTATAAACTCACCACACTACCATCGAAAGAAGATTTCTATAACACGTTAAACAAGACTGGAATAAGCGACGAAGACTATCAGCATGCCAACAACGTTTGGAACGCCTTCGACATACACAACATGGAGGAATACACCCTTGTGTACAACCAGTCAGATGTCCTTCTCCTGGCGGACGTGGTTGAGAACTTTAGAAATGTTTGCATGGAGACGTACAGGCTCGACCCTGCTTGGTATTATACGGCACCCGGCTTGGCATGGTCCGCGATGCTCAAAACGAGTGGGGTGGATTTGGAATTAATAACGGACTACAACATGACCCTAATGATTGGTAACGGTATTCGTGGAGGAGTTAACCACACACTACGCTCAAGCCAACAACCGCTACATGAAGGACGAAGAATACGACAAAGAAAAGCCAACGACCTATCTAACCTACTTAGATGCTAACAACTTGTACGGATGGGCGATGAGTCAGCACATGCCTTACAAGAACTTTAAATGGGTTGAGGATCCTAACTCAATAGACGTCACAACTATCCCCGACGATGCAGCAACAGGATATATACTGGAAGTAGATTTGGAATACCCTCAAGACCTCCACGACTCGCACGCTGACCTGCCTCTTGCACCGGAACTCCGTACACCGCCTGGCTCTAAAAACACCAAACTTTTAACCACTCTATATAACAAGGAAAAATATGTCGTCCACTACAGGAACCTGAAGCTATACATCTCCCTTGGTATGAAGCTCACCAAGATACACAAAGCAATCAGTTTCACTCAGAAAGATTGGCTTAAGAGCTACATTGATCTAAACACCAACATGAGGACGAAAGCAACAAATGACTTTGAAAAAGAGTTTTTCAAGTTAATGAACAACAGCGTATTCGGAAAAACGATGGAAAACATCAGGAACCGAGTAGACATACGACTAGCAACACAAGACCATCAAGTGGACAAGTGGATAGCAAAACCGAATTTCAAGTCAAGAACCATCTTTACAGAACAGCTCGCGGCCATACACATGAGCAAAACTAAGCTTTTGTTCAATAAGGCGATATACGTTGGAATGAGCATCCTAGATGTGCCCAAAACTCTAATGTATAACTTCCATTATAATGTTATCAAGAAGAGATATGGTGGTGATGCCCAACTTCAGTACACAGATACCAACTCTTTAACGTACCTCATTAAAACGGCTGACTTTTATGCTGACATGAAAGAAATGATAGAACTGTTTGATACCAGTGATTATCCCGAATCAAATCGCTACGGTATACCCCGAAAAAACAAGAAGGTCATCGGCAAGTTCAAAGACGAACTTTGTGGTCGATTGATGTACGAGCACGTAGGGCTTAGAGCTAAAATATATGCCAGCAGATCGGAAAATAAACCGGGAACGTCCAATGAAGATGTAACTATCAAAAAGGCGAAAGGAGTGAAAAAGTCTGTTGTCAAAAATGAGATTACATTTGAGGATTATAAAAAATTTTTAGACAACTTTATCGAGAGCATGCAAAACCCTACATTGAACCGATCGTCAGATGTATACCGCTCAATGAATATGATTAGAAGCCACCATCACGATCTCTACAGTGTGGAGTTAAATAAAATTGTACTTTCAGCCCAAGATGATAAACGATGCATCACTAAGGACGGTATTAGAACATTGCCCTGGGGTCATTATTCTATACCTCAAGAAGATGTGCTGAATATCACTGTAGAAAAAGCACTGATGGTAGATTAAGAAGATGGATGGGAGCACAAGAGTGCAGGAGGTAGCAAATAGAAGAAGGTCGGCTACCACTTTCCGCAGCGGGGAGGGGCTGCGGAATCCCGTAAAAGCAATGACCTGCAACGCCCAATAGACCTCCAAGAACCTGAGAAACGCTCTGCGAGGGTATAAAAGACTGTGCACTAGAAAACAGAAATCATAATTTTGCTAGCAGTCATGGAGAACGTTTGGACAATTATTTCTCGTGAGCCTAAGGGAGTATTGACGAACCAGTTCATCAAGCGGTTTGACCGTTTCTTGAACTGGGACGAGCTATCTAAGAACTACGATTTCTCAATTGACCTTTTAAGAATCTATCAAAATAGAGTCAATTGGGCTTATATTATAAAAAGAATGACATTCAATGAAGAATTTTTGAGAGAAATGTCTCCTTGGTTCCGGGAGTGCTGGTTCCTTGTGAGCGAACACCAAGTACTCTCTGAATCGTTTATACACGATTTTGCAGACAAGGTAGATTGGGAGAATATTATACTCTATCAGAATGTAAGTTCCAAGTTTTTAGCTGATCATAGTAGATTTGCAGTAGCTGAATAAGGATTCCAGGTGACGTTCGAGTATTTTGTGTGTGTGTTTGTTCTATGGCTGGCCTAATCTACGTAAGTCCAGGGCAGGTTCAGGCCTAACCTCCCGGGACATTATTCCATTGATGAAGAAGCGATGATTGACCGAGCCGTCTTAGACGTGCTGATGGTGGAGTAAGGAGACGGGTGGGAGCACAAGAGTGCAGGAGGTAGCAAATAGAAGAAGGTCGGCTACCACTTTCCGCAGCGGGGAGGGGCTGCGGAATCCCGTAAAAGCAATGACCTGCAACGCCCAATAGACCTTCAAGAACCGGCAACGCCCAATCGACCTTCAAAAGCCAGCAACGCCCAACCCAGGTATAAATACCCCTCACTAACAACGCTCGTCAGTTCATACTTGGATACTCTATCAACATGTACGGAGAATCCGACGCTATTACCGAACAAGCACCCATCCTGGACGGTGACTGCAACCCAGTCGTCAAGCAGGATCCGTGGGAAATCTACAAGGACTTTATGTGGCTAGAACATAATATTAGTAAAAGATGGCATGCTCAACCACGTGATGAATTCGAAATTCAATGGTACGAAGAGGACATGAAGTTTATGCGTGAAGAAAACCCGATAATTGACCAGCATTGGGAGTCGATATATTCTGAACAGAAATATCTCCAGACATACCTCAACACTGTGGATTGGATGGACCTAAAGATTTTTGTACGTGGAATCCATTACAACAGGGAATGTCGTAAGAGGAAACTTGCAGATGTAGAAATGGAAAAGCACATAGCGCAAGAAAAGAGACTGCAGGAAAAATTTCATACTTACGTTTCCTTTACCTTTTATGAAAAATAGAAACAACTCAAGTAAGGGAGCACAGATGTGCAGGAGGTAGCAAATAGAAGAAGGTCGGCTACCACTTTCCGTAGCGGGGAGGGGCTGCGGAATCCCTTAAAAACCAATAAATATTTTGGTTTACAACAATCTTAATCAGTTATGAATTGGACACAATTCAATCCAGTTATGAATGTGAGAGAAACCATCGCCAAAGAGCTACACGCTCCAGCCAGAAGAACATTTCCCACCAGACCTGTGGAAGTCAAAGGAATAGACGATCTGTATCAGGCTGACTTGGTGGAGATGATACCATACTCAAAGTTTATTAAGGGCTACAAGTACATTCTCACAGTAATCAACTGCTTTACCAAATACGCTTACGCAATACCAGTCAAGGATAAGTCTGGACAGGAAATCATCAAGGCTATACAACCTGTTTTGGAGGAGAATCGGATGACGCATCTGCAAACCGACATGGGAAAAGAGTTTTACAACGCTGGATTCGCCAAGCTAATGAAGAAACACAACATTAATCATTACTCTGTGTACAGCGAGAAGAAGGGAGCCATAGTGGAGAGATTCAATCGTAGTCTCAAGTCTCTAATGTGGAGAAAATTCACAGAACTGGGCAACTACCAATGGATTAAAATCCTACCCGACCTGTTGGAAGGGTACAACACGAGGAAACATAGAACAATTGGCATGGCACCTTTTGAGGTGAACAAAAAGAACGAAGATTTGGTCAGACGAAACATAAACAAGAATAGACAAAAATATAAGAAGAAGGAAAAGATTGAGTTCAAAGTGGGTGACAAAGTTAGGATAAGCAAGTATAAAAAGGTTTTCGATAAGGGATACCTACCCAACTGGACAAACGAGATTTTTACTGTGGAAGCGGTGCGTCCAACTGTACCGACTACGTATCACCTAAAGGATTACCGCAACAACATGCTTCAAGTAAGCTTTTACGGAAAAGAACTGCTGAAGACCAGACACGGAGACGTATACCTGGTGGAAAAGGTGTTGAGGAGAAAGGGTAACAAAGTGCTGGTTAAGTGGCTTGGCTCTGATGGTACTCACAATTCGTGGATAAATAAAAGTGAACTCGTGTGAATTACTCAGTTTGAGCTTAGACATTAAGATGAAAACACCCAAATTGTCTATCGTAAAAGTTGACGTATACTGTGGAGGAGATATGAAGGAAAGGAGCAAACACAGTGATCTGCTGCCAAACCATGTTCGATGTATCATGTGCGGACCTTCAAATTCCGGCAAGACTAATGTAATGTTAAACTTGTTGTTTAATCCAAATGGACTAAAGTTTGAAAATGTCTACATTTGGCCGTTTTTCTGTTTTCCTGTTTTTTTCTGTTTTCCTGTTTTCTGTTTTCCTGTTTTCCTGTTTTCCTGTTTTTCCGTTTTTCTGTTTTCCTGTTTTCCTGTTTTTCTCTTTTTCTGTTTTTCTGTTTTTCTGTTTTTTTGTTTTTCTGTTTTTCTGTTTTTCTGTTACGTTTTTTCGTCGTTTTTATCATCGATTTTTATCAAACGAATGCGCATAAAAAAGGTTACTTACCTCATAATCACATTAACCGACCGACAAAGTTCATAAAATATAAAAACATAATTTCCGTATTATTCCCCAAACAAATGTACGGTAAAGGGCTAAAAGACTTTGGATCACGTGACATTTCCTATTGGGACAATCCAAACGAATTATGTGATAGATTAAAACTTATTATAGCTTCGACAGAGGCTGGAAATGGTAACCATAGGAACGAAATTCAAAACATAATCGAAGAATTAAAAGAAGCTAAAATTATATCAGGAGCTGGCAATAGCCGTTACAAATCATTAGTCGGTTGAGATTCGACTAGTAAACATGGATACTTTACCAATTGAGGTTAAAATGCAGATTTTACTTAACCTACGATGACATTCAAAGATCTTTAACTAGTCTAGATGAGAGGAAAGGATGCGGTCCAGACTGTATCCCACCGAGTGTCCTTAAGCACTGTCACTCCACTCTAACTGGACCATTACAGCATCTCTTTAATGCGTCAATAACTAATGGAATATTTCCTGAAGCCCTAAAATCAAGCTATATTGTCCCTATCCATAAATCCGGGGCCCTCTCGGAAGTGGGAAACTATAGACCTATTGCTATACAGTCTACCCTGTCCAAGGTGCTTGAAAAATTGGTTCTCTCCAAGATCTTCCCTTTGCTTCAGTGCCATATCTCCTCATCACAACATGGCTTCTCTCCAGGCAGATCTCCAGCTACTAACTTAGTGCTGTTTCAATCTGATGTTATATCTTCCTTTTCAAATCGCCAGCAAGTTGATGCCATATATTTAGATTTTGCAAAGGCCTTTGATCGTGTTTACCATCCTCTTCTGCTCGACAAGTTGTCCCGTTATGGAGTCCATGGACCGCTCCTAAAATGGTTCTCTTCTTACCTAGATAATCGCAAGCTCATAGTTAAATACGCTTTTGCCAACTCACAGGAGTTCATTGCATCATCTGGAGTACCACAGGGCTCACATCTAGGTCCTATGTTATTCAACCTTTTCATTAACGACTTGTCAGAGGCATTAGAAGTCAAGCATTTGCTCTTTGCAGACGATATCAAGCTCTACTTGTCCATCAACACCATAGATGATTGTGTAGCACTTCAAAATAGCTTGTTGATCGTGGAGAAATGGTGCTCTGATAACCTTATGGCCCTCAATGTATCCAAGTGTGTCGTCATAACCTTTCATAGGACTGAGTCTGTGATACATAATGACTATACACTCAACGGTGTCAATCTGAAGAGAGTGTATGAGATAAAAGACCTCGGAATGCTATGTTGCCCGAATCTGAGCCCCGAACTACATGTGAATTACATCTGCAAACGAGCCAACAGTGTCCTGGGTCTGATAATAAGATTTTCTCGCTTCTTCACATCCCCAACAGCTTTGAAGACTCTTTACTGTCACTTGGTTAGGTCCCATCTTGAGTATTGTTCAACCGTCTGGTCACCGTATCAGGATTTCCTTATCGAAAGACTGCAATCCATTCAAACTCGCTTTATCCGGCTGGTGGGTCTACGACTAGGATATCGCTTCTCTGAAGTTCCTGTTGATGAATTGGCTGTAACACTGGGCTTGCAATCGCTAGAATTGCGAAGAAGGACATCTGATCTTATGTTTCTTTTCAAGATCATCAATGGTGAGATTCGCTGTCCGGAACTTCTAGCAATGATTTATTTCCACGTTCCAGCTTCTACCAGATCCAGGGAGCTGTTTGCCAGAACACACCACACCACATCATATGCACAGCACTGTACAATGGTTCGGTTGCAACGCACAGGAAACACCCTAACTTCAGACATTGATTTCTTTAACTGTAGTGCTGCTCGGTTCAAGAAGATGATCACCCGGGGAGAGAATGATGAATCTTGAGTCTTTCTCCAGCTATAGCTCATGTTGTAACTTATTATTTCATCACACTCATTCAAATATTTTTTACTATTCATTCACACCCATTGCAGTCTAATGTCATCTTGATTGTCAAACCATTCATCATGTTATGTGTGTTTATTTATATTTTCCTGTTAGAATTTGCATATTTGTTAGTTATTATTATGTTGCATTTATAAAATATTTATCCTTGTTATCGCTTATGTCACTTCTACTATGTCAACACAAATTGTTGAATTTATTGTATATTTATTGCATGTAGTTATATGTGTACATGTTAACTTGATTGTTCTCAATTGTATATTGTTATCCAACTAATTCTTAAGCACTGATAATTTCCATATTTATTAGCCTCTGTTTTCTATTTTTCTGTTCTCTATTTTTAGCCTGAATTTTCTTGTATACAATTTTGTTAAATAGGCATATGCCGTTAATCATAATAATAATAATAATAATAAATAAAACCTACCAATTGAACAAGTTAGTTTCATTACAGACTCGTATTTTTGGTTTCTTTACGAGAAATTACACTCAAACAATAATAAAAAGTTTAAACAATTTTCTTGTTTGGCAAACTATACAATCAACCGTACTCTTGGACAATGTGACTATGTGACGTCACTGTATGGTAAAGCCTCGGTCATATTGACGAGACCTTCCAAACAGTACATTTCAAAGTAGAAAGTGACAAACCTCGTTGGTTTCATATTTCTTCAAAAAAGGAGGGTAAACACAGTTATTGTTTAAAATTCTATCACGTTTTCCAAAGTGATTCTGAAAATGACATAGGAAAGAAAGTCGATTTACAGTTGGCAATATCTAAGACAAACACAACAGCGGGGATATATTACAGATTAAAAAGACAAGTACCACCACTATACGAAACAGAACTACATGCACTGTTATCTTTCGACCCCTTTTGGCATAATGAATACATACCAAACCATACAGAACTATATGCATTTATAAGTTTGAACCCCGAAATAGTAGAATCTGACCATATTTTGTCTTTTATTAAACAAAACGAAAGAATCATTGGTATTATAGTCCCACAAACACCATGTATGTGTGATTGGCGATTCGAAGATGAATGGGGGTTCGACAATTACTTTGACGATTGTCATTATAGGGAAGTTTATTTAAATGGGTA